>CAWVQO010000414.1:17500-20000 GCA_963932275.1 Andrena praecox | reverse complement strand
ACTTCGTCCTGACCAGGCATAGTTCACCATCTTTCGGGTCCCAACGTGTACGCTCTAGGTGCGCCTCTTCTCGCAATGAGAACGAGACGCCCCGGGAGTGCGAGGCCGCATCGTAACGCGGCCGATCCTCCCTCGGTCGACGCGAAGGTCGACCTTCACTTTCATTCCGCCTTTAGGTTTCTTTCTCCCAATGACTCGCGCACATGTTAGACTCCTTGGTCCGTGTTTCAAGACGGGTCCTGAGAGTACCCAAAGCAGTAGCGTCGCCGACCGGTAATTCGAAGCTTGGCCAGTCCAAGGACACCGCCTGCTAACAGCTGGCCAGGCCCGGGGACGGCACCAGGTCCGTGCCTCCGGGTAAGAACTGACCGGGCTTGCGGCGGGCCTGACGCACACACATTCGAAAATGGATTGGTTGCGGCCCGATACCGTCAGAGTACCGTCGCGCAGCCGGCCGGGCGGCCGAGGGTCTGTCGCGTGCTCTGGGAGCAACGAAACAGGCAACCGCTCGGGCCGTAGACCGACACGCAACGGGTCGCGACGTTCTACTAGGGGAGAAGTGCACGACTACGTGGCCGGAACATTCGCCGCCGGTGGTGTACCCTCGGTAATGGTACCACGAAGGTCCACACCCGGAGTATCGCGCACCGACGGGAGCCAGCCTCGTCGACGATGAATCTCCCCATTCGATCTTTTGGGTTTCTCAGGTTTACCCCTGAACGGTTTCACGTACTCTTGAACTCTCTCTTCAAAGTTCTTTTCAACTTTCCCTCACGGTACTTGTTCGCTATCGGTCTCGTGGTTGTATTTAGCCTTAGATGGAGTTTACCACCCACTTAGGGTTGCACTCTCAAGCAACCCGACTCTATGGAGAGATCCTCCCGAAACGCGTACCGGTCGCTACGGGCCTGGCACCCTCTGCGGGTAAGTGGCCCCATTCAAGATGGACTTGGACGCGGTGCGACGTCACGGGATAAACGGATCCTCCTGAACACTACAATTCCCTGCGGCGGAACCGCGGGATTCAGTGCTGGGCTAATTCCTGTTCGCTCGCCGCTACTAAGGAAATCCTTGTTAGTTTCTTTTCCTCCGCTTAGTAATATGCTTAAATTCAGCGGGTAATCTCGCCTACTCTGAGGTCGTCGTCAATCGTTTTATTATATATTTGTGCCACCAGAGAAAAATAGGCTGAGAGAGACCGTGAAATGAAGAGAAGATATTTTGGAGAAGCGCGCGCGCGCGCTGCCTCCGGAATTATAAAATCGTGCTCCCTCTTTTGGATATTATTGTACCTCGAACGGGTCTCCCGGCGGGAGTACGGGGTGTGCGCGTAGTGGCGGTATCATCCCCGTACACATCCCGGCTCGTAGCCCGACGACGACGGATCGATGTGGATCGATCTCGTTGTATTATATATCCAGAGGTGCCATCGCACGATTCCAGAGGAAAGGTGTCTTTTCGTCGCGCACCGTCGATTCGATCCGCGAGACACTCGCGGAACGAGCACCGGTTTTTACTTTAACGTCCGTCCGCTATATTAGCTTTGAGATTCCGCTGTCCCTCACGCCTCGAGCAGTGTGACTCGAGCAGAGGGAACCGCCGAAAAATAAGCTTTTCCGTGGACTGGACGACCGGTGAGACGCGCGGTGGTCTCGTACACGATCGACCAACAACGCGACAAAGACAATGCGGCGCGCGATCGGGGAGACTCGTTCTTCCATTCTACGAATGAAGAGTCTCTCCCTCTCTTGCGCATTTCGCGCGGCATCAGCGCCTCTCGGTTCGTCGAAAGTTCCAGAAATCGCTCAGCCGCGCCAAGGAGGATTCCGGGGGTACAGAAACGTTAAGAAAAGCGACGAGTGTGGAGCAATCTCTCTTCATCGGATGTTTGGCGCAAACACTCTTTTGTGTGTCGACGGAACGTGGCCATAGGGAGAAAATGAATAGGGCTAGGCGAGGACACGCGCAACTACGGGGAAATACATCGACCCGATATCCTGTTGACGCGTGGTTTATTTATCATCCCGCACAGCGCCTCTATTTTCTCATTGTACACCCTTGGATCTTCACGGCGTCCCGAAGAACGAGTGTGTGTTGCGCCCTCGGTGTTATATAGATTGACTGACAACACTTCTCTCACTTGTCAACGACGACCCTCCTCTTTATAAAATCCCTGGGGCCGCGTGAACCCGACGATATAGATCGATCGGCGCACGATATGCCGCGCACTGCTCTTTCCTCTCTTCTCTATCATCTCTCGCTGCTGCTCTCCCCTTTTCTCTTTGGTCTCTTTCTCAGGACAAATTTTTCATTTCAGGCGACGTCGGGAGCACGGTAAAAGATCTCGCGCGGAACGTGAAGGCAAATCTACACACACCCCGGTGCGAGCGGAGAGGCTGCTCTGTGTGTGATGATCCAGGGAGCGGTGCCAAGCACACGGGCGGTCGTTGTAAAACAACGACGCACGACGCCGTGAAAGCACGCACGCGAGTCCGCACGA
>CAWVQO010000412.1:0-238000 GCA_963932275.1 Andrena praecox | reverse complement strand
TCGATTCATGAGCCAATGGACGTTTGGGGGTAGAAAGCGGATCGGAAAGTTTTGTTCCTGGTTTTGAATAAGTGGATTGTGAATAAGGGGTAGATAATGCAAGTGGTCTGTTGGACGGTAACGCTTTTGGTATCATGGATCGGCGCGGTGGACGGTGAATTAAGGTATTATCCAATCCTGAGGGAGTGTTCAGTTCTTCTTCTTCTTGTATGGATTCCAAAAGTGGTCTCCTTATTTCGGATCTCGAAGGTACTACCTCGGCGCTTGTCGCTTCAGCACTATCTTGTCCTTGCGTTTTATATTGAGCCCACAAGTCTTCTGCGCGTTTATCCAATTCTTCCCGGAATGAATTTCCTGTATCTGATTCTGGCTCATCGGATGATTTTTGAAGAATGTCGCTATGCTCCTGCAGCGATTGGTCAAAACGGTTAAAAGTTTCCTGAAGTTCCTGTAGCCTAATGGGTCGAGTAGTGTCGAGGCAGGTCTCGTTATCATCGCTATCATTGGATGGAGGTGCAACCTCTATTGTTATGCCTTCGGCAGGTGTTGCAGCCGCGGCAGCTTCATCCTCTGTAGTATCCAAAACCTCGGATAGTTCTTCTTTAGAAAAAGTGCGTTGAAAATCTTGGACCAATATCGGTGATTTGAGGCTAGGTAACACGCTTTTTCGACCTCGGAATACCGGTGGACCGAGCACCTCAGTAGGCGGTTCTTCTTCGGAATTTTGTGAGGATTCAGTGGTAGGTATTTCCGCGTAATTAATAGGAGGGTGTGACGAAGTCACGTCACGCGCCGCGCAGGCGTACGACGCCGCGCCAATAAGCCGAGTGCGCGCCGCGGCCGCTAGGCGGCCGCACGACCGCGAGCGGTCTCGCGAGCGAAGATGTGCGGGCTCGCAATATAAGGACCGCGGCGAGCGAAACTGACAGCTCTTGTTCCGCACGGATTAGCCGTAACACCGCCGTACCGTCCGTCAAGAAGCTCATATTTTTGGATTCCGTGAGGTGTGCACGCGTTGGCCTATCGTCACGCTGTGCCGCTAACCAGCCTCTTTTCCTAAATAGGCCGAGAGAAATCTTGTGCTTTACCTCGCCTGTAAGGTGTCTCCGCGCCGCTATCGGCCAGAGCCCTATTGCACACGGGAACGCCACTATACGACTCTCGTACGATCGTGCCTGCTAAGGCCCTTCCGAGTAGAACGTTCCACAAAACTCCAAATCCTCGATCCCCCAGCTCGTCGCCAGCGCCGCCGCCGCGAGAACCACGCCGTCGCGATTTACCGAGTCGAGTCTCCGCCCCCCCGCAACCGTCACGCGGAAGCCAATGTAAACACAATTTCAGCTAAATAAACATTGTTATTGTTTAACACGCCTTCACTCATTTGACGAACCCGGCCTTACCGACTGAGTCGGCAATAAACTCCTTCTCCGTCCCACCGGCGACCGTCGCACAAACCGAAGACGGTCACAAATTGGCGCCCGAACAGGGACTGTGAAAAGGAGAAGGTCGAATGAGTCAAGGCGTGAGCTGGGTCTACGAACTACGAAAAACAGACCTAGTAAAAGCTGCGGAAGACTACGGACTCGACGCCACTGGCACGCTTGACGAGCTAAGGCAAAGAGTCACTGCGCACTGCCGAGCGAATAATATGGCACCGCCCAAACCCACTGGTGAAACCAGCGAAAGCACCAGCATGCCAGAAACGGCAACCGGCACCGGGCACAGTCTGCTGACGCACAGCCCTGGCATCAGCATGATTGCCCCGGAGGCTACGCCCATGGAACGAATCCGAAGGTGGGGGACCCGATACGACGGTGGCCCAGGAGCGGCCGAATTCTTACAACGACTGGGTGACCTCCAACACAGCTACATGGTCACCCCCACCCAAATTGTACAGTGCCTCTCCGAGATTCTGAGAGGGAGAGCACTCGGCTGGTATCGCCTCCGCCGCACGGAATGGCAGTCATGGGACGATTTTGTCACCGACTTCCGAGCCTTCTTCCTCGCTGCCGAAGATGAAGACGAGCTCGAGGAAACGATTACCAGGCGCGTCCAACGGCCGCAAGAGACGGCAACCGACTTTATACTAGACCTGCTCCCGTTAATGCAACAGTATGGCAAATATACACTGGAGCAGCAGGTCCACCGAGCCTATCGAAACCTCCGGCCGGAGTACAGGCGGGTCATTAAACGGACCGATTTTAAAACACTGCCCGAATTGATGAAATTAGCCGCAGACCAAGATAAAGTCACGGCCGAGGAGAAAGAAGCCTCCAAGTCGGAGCGACGACCAGAGAAACGTCCGGTCCAGCCACGAACCCACAGCCTCGCAGAGGTACAGTCCGATTATGATCGGGACACCTGCTGTTGGAGATGCGGCCAGCGCGGTCATCGCCGACAGGAGTGCCGACGAGCAAGCAAATTATTCTGCTCGTACTGCGGCACCGCCGGACGCACGACGAGAGAGTGCGATTGCAATCCGATCTCGGGAAACGAGGCAGGGCGCGGCCAACGAGGCAACCGCGCAGACGCCCCGACGCCAAGGCCTCAGTCAACCAATTAGATAACGACTCCCGATTGTACCTCGCCTTCCAAGTCGGTAAAGTGCGCTGGTGGGCATTGGTCGACACCGGAGCCACCAGATCGTTTATACGGCCAGATGTCGCCACCGCCTGCCAACGACAAGGCTACGCCATCGGACCCGCCACGTTCACGGCCAGCGTCGCCGATGGCGCCGAGGTACCATTGCAAGGCGAAATGACGCTCCCTGCCCACGTCAACGGGCAAGGAGTTGAACACACGTACGCTGTTCTGCCCGGATTGTCACATGCCGCCTTATTAGGCATAGACGTCCTCACTAAACTGGGACTGGGAATACAAATCGGCGAGCACAGATGGACCCGCCACGACGAAACCGCGGTAGTGGAAGCCCCCGGCATTCGCCGATGCACGCCGGCACAGGAAGCCGCGCTGCAACAACTCTTAGACGAAGAGTTACCGCCACTCCGAGAGTTGCGAGGGACAACTCGCCTTGCCGAGCACCGTATACGACTACGGGCGAATACCGAACCGATCAAACAGCGCTATTCGCCCAGAAACCCGGCCACGCAGGCATTAATTGACGAGGCGGTAGACCAAATGCTAGCCGACGGGGTAATCGAGCCTTCCAGCAGCCCGTGGAGCTCCCCCGTAGTAATGGTCGCTAAGAAAGGTAGCAAGAAGAAGAAGCGCTTCTGCATCGACTTCCGCCGAGTCAATACCGTTTCCGAAAAGGACGCCTACCCGCTGCCACAGGTACAGGCTACCCTGGATAAACTACGCGAGGCGCGCTATATCTCGACGCTAGACCTCGCGAATGGATACTGGCAAGTGCCTTTGGCCGAGGAGAGCCGCCCGATAACGGCCTTTACCGTTCCAGGACGCGGATTGTACCAGTTCCGCGTCATGCCGTTCGGCCTCCACTCAGCCCCCGCTACGTTCCAAAGGCTCCTCGACAGTATCATTGGACCCAGCCTAGAGCCAAGGGCCTTTGCATACTTGGACGACATTATTGTCCTGGGCCGAACGTTTGAAGAGCACTTGGAAAACCTCCGAGAGGTACTGCGCCGACTACAGCAAGCAGGACTCCGTCTAAACGAGGAAAAATGCAGTTTCTGCCAGACAGAGCTCCAATACCTCGGACACGTCGTATCGGACCGCGGAGTCAAAACCGACCCCGACAAGGTTGAGGCAATCCGCAATACGCCTCCGCCGCAGAACCTGCGAGAATTAAGGCGCTTCCTGGGGATGGTCTCCTGGTACAGGAGATACATCCCGCAGTTCTCCGATACCGCCGCGCCGTTGAACCAGCTTCTCCAGAAACGCAACCGTTGGGCCTGGACCGAAGAAGCCCAAGCCGCGTTTGAAACGCTCCGCCACCAGCTGGCCACCGCACCGGTACTGACCTGTCCCGATTTCGACCGGCCATTTGTACTCCAGACCGATGCCAGCCAAAGTGGCCTCGGCGCCGTTCTAACACAGGACCACAAAGGCGAAGAACGGGTAGTGGCCTATGCAAGCCGCACGCTCAATGCGGCAGCAAGAAACTACTCGGTCACAGAGAAAGAATGCTTGGCCGTGGTCTGGGGCATCAGAAAGATGCGCCCGTACCTGGAAGGATACGCCTTCACCGTCCTCACCGACCACCAAGCACTAAAGTGGCTCCAATCCATCGATAGCCCCTCGGGACGATTGGCACGCTGGAGCCTGGAACTCCAGCAGTACGATTTCAAAATCGAATACCGGAAGGGCGAGAACAACATCGTCGCGGACGCCCTCTCCCGCCAAGGCGAGATCGCCCCTGTAGACACCAAGGGGCCCAAAGAATGGTATGAAGCCAAGAAACGAGCCGTCAAGGAGACACCGCTCCTCCACCCGGAATACCAGATTCGTGGCGACGAACTATACCGCCACTTTCCAGACACAACCGGCGGACACCCTGAGGATGAGTGGAAGCAATGTGTACCGCAAGCACGACGCGATGAAAATACTACTGGCCAGGAATGTTCCGCGATGCGGCCCGGTACGTACGGCAATGTACGAAATGTCAAGAGTACAAAGTATCGCAGCAAGCGCCAGCCGGACTTATGCATACCACGCCAGCCGCCTACCCATGGGACGTGGTATCGGCCGATTTGGTCGGGCCACTCCCACGGTCGAAGAAAGGCCATACAGTGGTCGTGGTAATGCAAGATAAATTCACAAAGTGGATCGAGCTGCAGCCTCTTCGACAAGCCACCGCTCCGGCCGTCACCAAAGCATTTCGTGAACGAGTGGTCATGCGCTTCGGGTGCCCACGCCGGGCCATCACCGACAACGGCAAACAGTTCGAAAGCCGCGAATTTACCGGCCTGCTACGGGAATATGGCATTGATCACCGTAAGACACCACCGTACCCTCCGCAATGCAATCCCGTGGAAAGGGCGAACCGGGTCGTCAAAACAATGATCGCCCAGTTTACCGACGGGGATCATACGACGTGGGATAATTGGCTCCCGGAGATCGCGTTTGCCTACAATACGGCGCGACACGAGGCCACAGGGAGCACGCCGGCCGCGTTAAACTTTGGCCGAGAGCTCACGGCTCCCGGCGACCCACGCTTGGCCACCGGAGACCCAAGGGAGGAACCGACGCGAGAAGACGCCCGGGGTTGGCAACAACGGCTCGCAGGCATTAAAGAGAGCATTGAACTAGCGCGGTGGAATCTGGCGAAAGCACACCAAAATCAGAAGCATTATTACGACTTGCGGCGCCGAGAGTGGCGCCCCGCGATCGGCGACCAGGTGATGAAACGCGAGCACCACCTCAGCGCAGCCGCAAAACAGTTCAATGCAAAGCTAGCTCCGAAATTCGCCGGCCCGTACACCGTTGCCAAATTCACGGGACCAAACGTCGTGGTGCTGAAAGGTGCGCGCGGCAAGACAGTGCGCGCACACATCAGCGATCTAAAACCATACGAGCAGCAAGTACCAGGAACCGGCACCAATAGCGCCACGTCGGCAGCTATAAAAGCCGAGGCAGTCAGCCAAAGTAAACAATTGGCGATCAGCATGCCTCGCACCAGGATCGCCCAAGCGGAGAACTCCGGGCAGAATACCGCCGTGCAACTCGGAACCGAGTTGGTTGGACCGCCCGAACGCCATCCGAGACGCGCCCGGGTACTGGAAGACCGGCCCTGGCCAGGCCGAGTCCGAATGGTCCAGCAGCCACCTCAGAACCGCGGCCCGCCGCCGCGACTGCAGGCGCCCCTACGGGGGCCGCCGCAGGAGGTCGCGGTCTTGGAGCCCGCACCCCGACCAGGGGGGCATCCAGCAGACATGGGAACGGCCGCCGGCGCTATGACCCGCCGACGACGGATCGCCCACGAGGCCCCGCGACCACTGGACCTCCGGCAGGGTGCGATAACGCCACCCGCGCCAAACGTCCGGGCCGGACGACCGTCGGCCCCCGCCGCACTACGGACACCAAGGCTACCGGCCCGCAAAAGGAAGGAGCCAGCCCGACGTCCAGCCGTACAGCCACTGGCGCAGCCCGGCCTACAAGGCCCCCCAGCGGCAACGCCACCACCGATCGGCCGAGAATCGTCACCGCTGGAACAGCTTGGCCTACAGGGCCCCCCAGCGGTCGCACCAACACCGGTGGATTTACCAGCAGCACTGTCGCTGGTACAGCTAGGCCTAAGGGGCCCCCCAGCGACAACACCCGTAGCAGGGCCGCTGGTACCGCTCGGCCGCGAAGGCCCCCCAGCGGCCCCACCAGGCCTCCACCGGATCCCCGCCCCTAACACCACTCGCACCCGACCGTGGTCATGGGACGCCGACCGCCCCGGCGTGGTGATTTTTCACCCGGCCGCCATGCACCCACGGCGGGTGTACGCGGTAACAACCGCGACCGCTGTCGTAATGGGCCGTCGGTACCGAAACGGCAGCATCGGAATTGAAACCCGAAGCCGTCGGCCGACGGCCCCCGCGGAAGTCCCGCGAACTTAGTTTAAGCTAGTTTTAAGGGTGGTGGGTAGATTTAAGTTCCTGGTTCCTGGGGTTGCAACCCGTAGCTCTAAGTTTGTAAACGCTAGTTTTAAGGGGGTCAGCAGACCCAATAAACCGATCTCCGGCGCTACTCGCCTTCCGTCCCCGAAGTAAGAAGGGGGTGTGACGAAGTCACGTCACGCGCCGCGCAGGCGTACGACGCCGCGCCAATAAGCCGAGTGCGCGCCGCGGCCGCTAGGCGGCCGCACGACCGCGAGCGGTCTCGCGAGCGAAGATGTGCGGGCTCGCAATATAAGGACCGCGGCGAGCGAAACTGACAGCTCTTGTTCCGCACGGATTAGCCGTAACACCGCCGTACCGTCCGTCAAGAAGCTCATATTTTTGGATTCCGTGAGGTGTGCACGCGTTGGCCTATCGTCACGCTGTGCCGCTAACCAGCCTCTTTTCCTAAATAGGCCGAGAGAAATCTTGTGCTTTACCTCGCCTGTAAGGTGTCTCCGCGCCGCTATCGGCCAGAGCCCTATTGCACACGGGAACGCCACTATACGACTCTCGTACGATCGTGCCTGCTAAGGCCCTTCCGAGTAGAACGTTCCACAAAACTCCAAATCCTCGATCCCCCAGCTCGTCGCCAGCGCCGCCGCCGCGAGAACCACGCCGTCGCGATTTACCGAGTCGAGTCTCCGCCCCCCCGCAACCGTCACGCGGAAGCCAATGTAAACACAATTTCAGCTAAATAAACATTGTTATTGTTTAACACGCCTTCACTCATTTGACGAACCCGGCCTTACCGACTGAGTCGGCAATAAACTCCTTCTCCGTCCCACCGGCGACCGTCGCACAAACCGAAGACGGTCACAAGGTTTAGGTATGACAGTTGGAACTGCAGAACGTGTTCTTGTTGCAATGGCACTTTTATCTAATGGTAATATAGGTTTAGGTTTCTTGACAATTGGCTTAGCTACAGATTTTGATTTTACAGGTACGGATCTAGAAGTGCTTGGTGTTGATAACCTTCTATCAGCGGGAGGTTTCTTAATAGGCAAAATTTTGGAAATCCTAGTATTACCTTCCGAATCGCTATCAGATGTGTCTTTTGAACTAGATTCTGAACTACTATTAAATTCTGTAACCGGGTTTCGAGACAATGCATCAGCATTGGAATTTAGACGTCCAGGTTTATGTACAAATTCATATTCGTAATCATGCAATTTTAATCTCCAACGTACTAATCGTTGTCCCGGATCTTTTATCGAGTCTATCCATTTTAGAGGTTCGTGATCACTAACCAGAGTAAATTTTCTACCGTAAAGGTATGGTCGAAAATTTAATATTGCAAAAAGAACTGCTAGACATTCCTTTTCTGTGGTAAAATAATTTTGTTCCGGCTTCGTTAAATTTCTCGAAAGGTAAGCTACCGGCAAATCGTGTCCGTCCACATTTTGACTAAGTACGGCGCCTATATATGGTTTATCGAAATCGGGATATTGCAGTATGGGGCTCTTGCACAGCGCTTTTCGTAGGATTTGGAAACTCTTTTTATGTTCTCTCCCCCACACAAATTTAGCGTTCTTTTGTAATAATTCTGTAAGAGGCTTGGCCTTGGCTGCAAAATCTTTGATAAATCGGCGATAATAACCGGCGAGTCCAAGAAATTGTCGTATATTCTTTTGATTTTTAGGACGTGGAAAATTTTTTACCGCTGATATTTCTTTGTCTTAATCCAGAACGACTAATAATATGGCCTAGATATGTGACTTCAGTTCTCAGAAATTCGCATTTATCTGGCTGAAGGGTTAATTTTGCATCATTTAATCGAGTGAATAAACGTCGGACTTTCTTTTCATGATCTTCCAAATTTTTCGCATAAACAACAATGTCATCGAGGTAGACAAATACTTCCACACCCTGTAGTCCGCGCAATACCTGATCCATCAGCCTTTGAAACGTCGCGGGAGCATTCTTGAGCCCTTCGGGCATACGAATATATTCGTAATGACCATTAGGCGTAGTGAAAGCTGTTTTAGCACGGTCTCGTGGATCCATTTCGATTTGTTGGAATCCACTGGCGAGATCAAAGGTGGAAAAGTATCTCGCCTCGCCTAAATGATCTAGAATATCCGTGATGTTAGGCAAGGGGTATGCATCACCTATTGTTTTTTCGTTAAGATTCCGAAAATCAATTACCAATCTCCACCTTAGGTTTCCCTCGGAATCAGGTTTCTTTGGTACTATCCAGAGCGGTGAATTGTATGGAGAATTTGAAAGTCCAATAATTTCTTCTGCTAATTTACTAGAAATTTGACGAGCTATTTCTTTTTGATGAACTCGCGGAAACCGATATTGCCTAGTGTTAATGGGCAAATCATCTGTTGTAGGAATTCGATGTTGTACCAAAGGTGTGGATTCTAATTTATCGCCTGGTAGACGAAATCGTTCAGGAAATTCCTCGATTAATTTAATTACGTGATCTTTTTCTTCATCATTTAAATGATCTAAACGCAATTTTGATAAAATTTTGGTTACACGGTCCAGTGATACCGGTGACTCCTGCTGTTCAGAGTCAGAATCGAAGTATTCACGTTCTTCAGGAAAATTATGATATTTGAACGGTAAAATTTCTTGAGGCGGTATTTCTATTTGAATGTCCTTGTCCAAGGTATTAATTGCGAGAACATGGCACACGTGGTTTGTAATTTTTACGACTGCTTCCCCAATATAAATTCCATCTATTGTTTTAACTAATGGAAGATATCCTTCTTTCAAATCACAGTCGATGGTGTCTATGGCGATTGCTTGTCGGGTACGACTACTAATACGATAAACACGCGGTGTACTATTTTTCGGGGGTACTTCCTCTGGAGGAGCCTCGCCAATAAAATGGATCGGTCGAATTGGTTGACTTTGTGTAACTATAGTATTATGTGCAAAAGAAATTTCGGCTTTTTCTTGTCTCAAATAGGCTTTTCCTAAAATACCGTCACTATATATCGGAAAATTTGGTCTAACTACATGAAATAGGACTGGTTGACCCAAAATTGCTACTATTGTGGTTCCAATCGTTTCCGCTTTTTCGGCCGTAATTCCTCTCATTTCGACGGAATCGCGTACGTCGACGGTTACATCCTCGTGTAATGCGTTTAATTTTATTACATTTATGTCCGAACCCGTATCAATCAAAAATGTTGCAGTTTTATATCGTAATTGTTCCGCGGTCAATTTTACAACAGGCGATTCATCGTTACAACCCAAATTTAATACTGATGATCCTTTTCCAGAAATCTTACCGTCGGACGACGCTCTGAGGTTTGATTGTTTAACGGGCGACGCTCGGGATTTTGGTAACTCGTCGTCGCGTCTGTTCGAGGAGTTACACGGGAGTTTAAATCCGAATTATTACGTGTTTCTGACGAATTTTGATTCGGCGAATATGATCGATTTTGATTCGGCGAGTACGATCGGTTTCGATCCGGCGTATACGGCGTGGACTCGCGAAATCCCACGGAGTTCCGCGAATAGGAATTCGAATTTGGAAAACTAGGTTGAAAATTTGAATTATGAGGTGCGACTTGCGTCGCCTGGGGAATTGGACTCGGGCTCCGTGCCAATTGTGGAGCCGTCGGATTTTGTGCGTACGGCGTATTTGACGGAAAACGCGGATCCTGTGGATACGATGGATAATACGGTGGATAAGGCATTTGATAAAAAGGTGGGTAAGGCATGTAGGGGTACGGGGAATAAGCAGGGTACCCATGTTCTGGATATCTACTCGATTCCGTGTTACTTCGCGGTGGTTTAAGAATACTTGTTGGAAATTTGGAATAATCTGAATTTCCAGTCGCGTTTGGACTCGGGCTTCGCGAACGAGAGTCACCAAAATTTTGATTTCGCGAATCGCGATAGGTGAATAAGCTTTGACGGGAGTTACTTTGAACAGGGGAATCTGAACGGGGATTTAAACGAGAATCATCCTGTCTTGAAAGAAACAATCTATTTGGATCTCCAGTCGGTATTACTCCAGACCTCATTCGCGTCTCGACTCGCGTCGCATGTTTTAACGCGTCTTCTAGAGTTTTTGGTTCGCGCGCGTCTACGGCCCTGGCAATCTCGTCGGGCAAGCCCCGAATAAATGCTTCTAACGCGCATTCTTTAATCGGGCGCAACATCTTATCTGCGTCCGCGCCGTACGAGTCTTCCAGCGCGAGACGCGCCCCGCTAACCAAGATATTAAGCCGATCATGGAAATCATTTACAGTTTCGTTTCTATGCATACGGATGCTTCCAATTTCATGATGGTAATATGGATAATTTTTCCCGGGAGCGAATCTAGCTTTCAAATGTTTGATTAATTCATTTACAGTATTAAAAGTTTTTCCAAAAGTACTATCGCGTGCAGCTCCTTGTAATTTTCCTAGGACTGCTTTAACGAATGGGCCTTCCGACGCAGGTGGTACGAAAACGGCACCGTTTTGCACATCTTGTAAGAAATCTTTCAAGGGTATATTTTTCCCGTTAAAGAAAGGAATATTCAGCGTCCCGTGCTGTAAAGCAAAGCATTCCGCCATAGACGTCATCATCGCGTTTGTTACTGATAAATTCGCGGATGACGCGTTTCCAGTCGCACTGGCGTTAGTAGCTTCCATTTTGCTAAATTTTTAAATAGTTCAAAGAATATACACAAAATATATAAATAAGCAGAGTATATATAAGCTGAAAATAATTTAGAAGGCGATATCACGGAATTTTCCTAAACTTTCAAGCAAACACAACAAATGCAAGGCGTACCGATTGAATCACATATACCAATTTACATACATTGCTTTTCTCTCGAACGTCTCAGAAAATACCACAACGGACGGGGTTGACAAAGCAAAAATAATCCCACTTCTGACACCAGTTTAGCTGTTACGTGCGGGCGTTTATTTTTATGACGACCGAGCGGATTCGTCTAATTATTTTCACGTAACGCTTAACGAAATTTAGATAGATTTTAATATTTCGACATAATCAGGTTATTATGCGAAAATTCAGGATTGTTTTGGGATTCGTATTTGCTGCAACCAATACAGGTTGACCCGTTGGGGATGTGGTATTTTCGTAGACAGGTTCGAATAAAATGAGCTGATATTTAAGTAAATATTACCATGTATTACAAAAACAAATGAAAATAGGAAGTGTTTAAAAGGTGGTACAAAACGGGAATTTACATGGTTTTGAAATATGGAATTTTAGCGCAAGTGTCTTACGGAACGACCATTGATCGAGGGGGATCCCCGCAACTCACTAGGTGAGTTGGATCAATAATTACGTAGTTCTAGTCTTTCCATATGAACGATTTAGGAAAATATCGCAATATAATTTTACAAGAAAACAAAGTTTAGCAAAAACGCAGTGCACGCCCTCAAACGGGGAATATAACAATGATAGAGGGAAAACCCACAACACTCTAAAGAGGTTGGATCATTGGTTTATCCCGTACAGTAATATAATTTGAGGACTTACCGATTCGGCGCAAAGCTTATTAGAATTTTAAAAGCTGTATTTACGGTCTCTCTCTCTCTCTGTCTCTCTCTCTCTCTCTCTCTGTCACTCTGTCTCTGTGCGACCTGGGGCGCCGCTGCAAGATGTCGACGCGCAGCACAGGCGTGGAGCACAAATCACACCGAGCAGTTCACTGACATTATAATGTTCACAGTGTTTGAATATTTAAATTTTTAAACGTTGGGAATATAAGTGATTTAATAAAAATGTAAACGATTAAAATAATTAAAGTTTGAACAGACAGTCTCTACGGGGGACTGAGTCTTTTCACGATCACTAAGATGCACTGAAACTCCGGCTCAAAGACTATTTTAATAAAACAGCAAAATGTCCCTCGGACAGAACGACCACGCTCTACGCGACTTAACAGGCGACTGCACCGAGCGTTTGCAGGGTAGGCCCGAGCACTCGGGCCTTTGCACAAAGAGCGCCAAAATTGCTGACTCTGCACCTCATGCACACGGGCCCAACCGTCGTCGCTCGGAACGTTCCCAGCATCTAAGTTGTTATCGCGCCCGGCGTTCTAAGAACGTTGACGGTGTTGGAAGATTTTCGCATGGAAGAACGCAGTGGCGTAACGGCTCGTATAAAATTATTATTATAATACGGTTTATAAATCATTGACAATCGATCGAGGGAAACTCCCGCAACACTCAATGGTAGGATCCGATGTCAATGATGGTATGACAAAATTTAACAGGGAAGAAAAATATAAAATGGTCTACTACAATGCTTCGAAAGGCTTATCACCACGCATTCCAAGAACGTCGACAGCGTTGGAAGATTGCTGACAATAATCTTCCATGGGAATATGCCGTGGCGTGAGAGGCTTTGAATCGGATTAAGTTATTACTATAAAAAAGCTATGGTTAATAAAACATTGACAATTGCTCGAGGGATATCCCGTAACACACCTAGGTGGTTGGATCAATTGTCAATGTTTTAGATTGAGTTTCAAAATTTTTAAATTTTTGGTCGGCACGTAACACGGGCCAATCTAGTCCCGGGGTCGTGGGGACGACCCTACAGTCGTCGGACATGTCGGCGGCTTGCCAAATTTGCCCGGGGTCGTGGGGACGACCCTATAGTCGTCGGACTTGACGGTGGCGGGCCAATCTAGTCCCGGGGTCGTGGGGACGACCCAATAGTCGTTGAACATTACGGCGGCTGGCCAACTTTGGCCCATGGTCGTGGGGACGACCCTATAGTCGTTGGACATGACGGTGGCGGGCCAATCTAGTCCCGGGGTCGTAGGAACGACCCTATAGTCGTCGGACATGTCGGCGGCTGGCCAACTTTGGGCCGGGGTCGTGGGGACGACCCTATAGTCGTCGGACATGTCGGCGGCTGGCCAACCTAGTCCCGAGGTCGTGGGGACGACCCTATAGTCGTCGGACTTCACGGTGGCGGGCCAATCTAGTCCCGGGGTCGTGGGGACGACCCTACAGTCGTCGGACATTTCGGCGGCTTGCCAACTTTGGCCCGTGGTCGTGGGGACGACCCTATAGTCGTCGGACATTTCGGCGGCATGCCACCTTTGGCCCGGGGTCGTGGGGACGACCCTATAGTCGTCGGACATGTTGGCGGCTTGTCAACCTAGTCCCGGGGTTGTGGGGACGACCCTATAGTCGTTGGACATGACGGTGGCGGGCCAATCTAGTCCCGGGGTCGTAGGAACGACCCTATAGTCGTCGGACATGTCGGCGGCTTGCCAACTTTGGCCCGGGGTCGTGGGAACGACCCTATAGTCGTCGGACATGTCGGCGGCTGGCCAACCTAGTCCCGAGGTCGTGGGGATGACCCTATAGTCGTCGGACAAGTCGGCGGCGGGCCAACCTAGTCCCGGGCTCGTGGGGATGACCCTATACTCGTCGGACAAGTCGGCGGCGATCCCACCTAGTCGGGGGGTCGTGGGGACGACCCTATAGTCGTCGGACAAGTCAGCGGCTGGCCAACATTGGCCCGTGGTCGTGGGGACGACCATATAGTCGTCGGACATGTCGGCGGCTGGCCAACTTTGGCCCGGGGTCGTGGGGACGACCCTATAGTCGTCGGATATGTCGGCGGCAGGCCAACTTTGGCCCGTGGTCGTGGGGACGACCCTATAGTCGTCGGACAAGTCGGCGGCGGGCCAACCTAGTCCCGGGGTCGTGGGGACGACCCTATATTCGTCGGACAAGCCGGCGGCTGGCCAACTTTGGCCCGTGGTCGTGGGGACGACCCTATAGTCGTCGGACAAGTCGGCGGCAGGCCAACTTTGGCCCGTGGTCGTGGGGACGACCCTATAGTCGTCGGACAAGTCGGCGGCGGGCCAACCTAGTCCGGGGGTCGTGGGGACGACCCTATAGTCGTCGGACAAGTCGGCGGCGAGCCCACCTAGTCGGGGGGTCGTGGGGAAGACCCTATAGTCGTCGGACAAGTCGGCGGCCGGCCAACCTTGTCCGGGGGTCGTGGGGACGACCCTATAGTCGTCGGACATGACGGTGGCGGGCCAGTCTAGTCCCGGGTCGTGGGGACGACCCTATAGTCGTCGGACATGTCGGCGGCTGGCCATCTTTGGCCCGTGGTCGTGGGGACGACCCTATAGTCGTTGGACATGACGGTGGCGGGCCAATCTAGTCCCGGGTTCGTGGGGACGACCCTATAGTCGTCGGACATGTCGGCGGCTGGCCAACTTTGGCCCGGGGTCGTGGGGACGATCCAATAGTCGTCGGACATGTCGGCGGCTGGCCAACTTTGGCCCGGGGTCGTGGGGACGACCCTACAGTCGTCGGACATGTCGGCGGCTGGCCAACTTTGGCCCGTGGTTGTGGGGACGACCCTATAGTCGTTGGACATGACGGTGGCGGGCCAATCTAGTCCCGGGGTCGTGGGGACGACCCTATAGTCGTCGGACATGTCGGCGGCTGGCCAACTTTGGCCCGGTGTCGTAGGGACGACTCTATAGTCGTCGGAAATGTCGGCGGCTGGCCAACCAGGACCCGGGGTCGTGGGGATGACCCTATTGTCGTCGGACATGACGGTAGCGGGCCAATCTAGTCTCGGGGTCGTGGGGACGACCCCATAGTCGTCGGACATGTCGGCGGCTGGCCAACTTTGGCCCGGGGTCGTGGGGACGATCCAATAATCGTCGGACATGACGGCGGCTGGCCAACTTTGGCCCGTGGTGGTGGGGACGACCCTATAGTCGTTGGACATGACGGTGGCAGGCCAATCTAGTCCCGGGGTCGTGGGGACGACCCTACAGTCGTCGGACATGTCGGCGGCTGGCCAAGTTTGGCCCGGTGTCGTGGGGACGACTCTATAGTCGTCGGAAATGTCGGCGGCTGGCCAACCTGGACCCGGGGTCGTGACGACGACCCTATAGTCGCCGGAGAAGACGGCGGCTGGACATCTTTGGCCCGGGGTCGTGGGGACGACCCTATAGTGGTCGGACATGTCGGCGGCTGGCCAACCTAGTCTCGAGGTCGTGGGGACGACCCTATAGTCGTCGGACTTGACGGTGGCAGGCCAATCTAGTCCCGGGGTCGTGGGGACGACCCTATAGTCGTCGGACATTTCGGCGGCTTGCCAACTTTGGCCCGGGGTCGTGGGGACGACCCTTTAGTCGTCGGACTTGACGGTGGCGGGCCAATCTAGTCCCGAGGTCCTGGGGACGACCCTATAGTCGTCGGACTTGACGGTGGCGGGCCAATGTAGTCCCGGGGTCGTGGAGACGACCCTACAGTCGTCGGACATTTCGGCGGCTTGCCAACTTTGGCCCGGGGTCGTGGGACGACCCTATTGTCGTCGGACATGACGGTAGCGGGCCAATCTAGTCTCGGGGTCGTGGGGACGACCCTATAGTCGTCGGACATGTCGGCGGCTGGCCAACTTTGGCCCGGGGTCGTGGGGACGATCCAATAATCGTCGGACATGTCGGCGGCTGGCCAACTTTGGCCCGTGGTGGTGGAGACGACCCTATAGTCTTTGGACATGACGGTGGCGGGCCAATCTAGTCCCGGGGTCGTGGGGACGACCCTATAGTCGTCGGACATGTCGGCGGCTGGCCAACTTTGGCCCGGGGTCGTGGGGACGACCCTATAGTCGTCGGATATGTCGGCGGCAGGCCAACTTTGGCCCGTGGTCGTGGGGACGACCCTATAGTCGTCGGACAAGTCGGCGGCGGGCCAACCTAGTCCCGGGGTCGTGGGGACGACCCTATATTCGTCGGACAAGCCGGCGGCTGGCCAACTTTGGCCCGTGGTCGTGGGGACGACCCTATAGTCGTCGGACAAGTCGGCGGCAGGCCAACTTTGGCCCGTGGTCGTGGGGACGACCCTATAGTCGTCGGACAAGTCGGCGGCGGGCCAACCTAGTCCGGGGGTCGTGGGGACGACCCTATAGTCGTCGGACATGACGGTGGCGGGCCAGTCTAGTCCCGGGTCGTGGGGACGACCCTATAGTCGTCGGACATGTCGGCGGCTGGCCAACTTTGGCCCGTGGTCGTGGGGACGACCCTATAGTCGTCGGAAATGTCGGTGGCTGTCCAACTTTGGCCCGGGGGTCGTGGTGACGACCCTATAGTCGTCGGACATGTCGGCGGCGAGCCAACATTGACCCGGGGTCGTGGGGACGACTCTATAGTCGTCGGACATGTCGGTGGCGGGCCAGTCTAGTCCCGGGTCGTGGGGACGACCCTATAGTCGTCGGACAAGTCGGCGGCGAGCCAATCTAGTCCCGCGGTCGTGGGGACGACCCTATAGTCGTCGGACAAGTCAGCGGCTGGCCAACATTGGCCCGTGGTCGTGGGGACGACCATATAGTCGTCAGACATGACGGTGGCGGGCCACTCTAGTCCCGGGTCGTGGGGACGACCCTATAGTCGTAGGACATGTCGGCGGCTGGCCAACTTTGGCCCGTGGTCGTGGGGACGACCCAATAGTCGTCAGACATAACGGTGGCGAGCCAACCTAGTCCCGGGGTCGTGGGGACGACCCTATAGTCGTCGGACAAGTCGGCGGCGAGCCCACCTAGTCGGGGGGTCGTGGGGAAGACCCTATAGTCGTCGGACAAGTCGGCGGCCGGCCAACCTTGTCCGGGGGTCGTGGGGACGACCCTATAGTCGTCGGACATGACGGTGGCGGGCCAGTCTAGTCCCGGGTCGTGGGGACGACCCTATAGTCGTCGGACATGTCGGCGGCTGGCCAACTTTGGCCCGTGGTCGTGGGGACGACCCTATAGTCGTCGGAAATGTCGGTGGCTGTCCAACTTTGGCCCGGGGGTCGTGGGGACGACCCTATAGTCGTCGGACATGTCGGCGGCGAGCCAACATTGACCCGGGGTCGTGGGGACGACTCTATAGTCGTCGGACATGTCGGTGGCGGGTCAGTCTAGTCCCGGGTCGTGGGGACGACCCTATAGTCGTCGGACATTTCGGCGGCTTGCCAACTTTGGACCGGGGTCGTGGGGACGACCCTATAGTCGTCGGACATGTCGGCGGCTGGCTAACTTTGGCCCGTGGTCGTGGGGACGACCCAATAGTCGTTGGACATATCGGCGGCTGGCCAACTTTGGCCCATGGTCGTGGGGACGACCCTATAGTCGTTGGACATGACGGTGGCGGGCCAATCTAGTCCCGGGTTCGTGGGGACGACCCTATAGTCGTCGGACATGTCGGCGGCTGGCCAACTTTGAACCGGTGTCGCGGGGACGACTCTATAGTCGTCGGAAATGTCGGCGGCTGGCCAACCTGGACCCGGAGTCGTGGGGCCGACCCTATTGTCGTCGGACATGACGGTGGCGGGCCAATCTAGTCCCGGGGTCGTGGGGACGACCCTATAGTCGTCGGACATGTCGGCGGCTGGCCAACTTTGGCCCGGGGTCGTGGGGACGACCCTATAGTCGTCGGATATGTCGGCGGCAGGCCAACTTTGGCCCGTGGTCGTGGGGACGACCCTATAGTCGTCGGACAAGTCGGCGGCGGGCCAACCTAGTCCCGGGGTCGTGGGGACGACCCTATATTCGTCGGACAAGCCGGCGGCTGGCCAACTTTGGCCCGTGGTCGTGGGGACGACCCTATAGTCGTCGGACAAGTCGGCGGCAGGCCAACTTTGGCCCGTGGTCGTGGGGACGACCCTATAGTCGTCGGACAAGTCGGCGGCGGGCCAACCTAGTCCGGGGGTCGTGGGGACGACCCTATAGTCGTCGGACATGACGGTGGCGGGCCAGTCTAGTCCCGGGTCGTGGGGACGACCCTATAGTCGTCGGACATGTCGGCGGCTGGCCAACTTTGGCCCGTGGTCGTGGGGACGACCCTATAGTCGTCGGAAATGTCGGTGGCTGTCCAACTTTGGCCCGGGGGTCGTGGTGACGACCCTATAGTCGTCGGACATGTCGGCGGCGAGCCAACATTGACCCGGGGTCGTGGGGACGACTCTATAGTCGTCGGACATGTCGGTGGCGGGCCAGTCTAGTCCCGGGTCGTGGGGACGACCCTATAGTCGTCGGACAAGTCGGCGGCGAGCCAATCTAGTCCCGCGGTCGTGGGGACGACCCTATAGTCGTCGGACAAGTCAGCGGCTGGCCAACATTGGCCCGTGGTCGTGGGGACGACCATATAGTCGTCAGACATGACGGTGGCGGGCCACTCTAGTCCCGGGTCGTGGGGACGACCCTATAGTCGTAGGACATGTCGGCGGCTGGCCAACTTTGGCCCGTGGTCGTGGGGACGACCCAATAGTCGTCAGACATAACGGTGGCGAGCCAACCTAGTCCCGGGGTCGTGGGGACGACCCTATAGTCGTCGGACAAGTCGGCGGCGAGCCCACCTAGTCGGGGGGTCGTGGGGAAGACCCTATAGTCGTCGGACAAGTCGGCGGCCGGCCAACCTTGTCCGGGGGTCGTGGGGACGACCCTATAGTCGTCGGACATGACGGTGGCGGGCCAGTCTAGTCCCGGGTCGTGGGGACGACCCTATAGTCGTCGGACATGTCGGCGGCTGGCCAACTTTGGCCCGTGGTCGTGGGGACGACCCTATAGTCGTCGGAAATGTCGGTGGCTGTCCAACTTTGGCCCGGGGGTCGTGGGGACGACCCTATAGTCGTCGGACATGTCGGCGGCGAGCCAACATTGACCCGGGGTCGTGGGGACGACTCTATAGTCGTCGGACATGTCGGTGGCGGGCCAATCTAGTCCCGGGTTCGTGGGGACGACCCTATAGTCGTCGGACATGTCGGCGGCTGGCCAACTTTGAACCGGTGTCGCGGGGACGACTCTATAGTCGTCGGAAATGTCGGCGGCTGGCCAACCTGGACCCGGAGTCGTGGGGCCGACCCTATTGTCGTCGGACATGACGGTGGCGGGCCAATCTAGTCTCGGGGTCGTGGGGACGACCCTATAGTCGTCGGACATGTCGGCGGCTGGCCAACTTTGGCCCGGGGTCGTGGGGACGATCCAATAGTCGTCGGACATGTCGGCGGCTGGCCAACTTTGGCCCGGGGTCGTGGGGACGACCCTGCAGTCGTCGGACATGTCGGCGGCCTGCCAACTTTGGCCCGTGGTTGTGGGGACGACCCTATAGTCGTTGGACATGACGGTGGCGGGCCAATCTAGTCCCGGGGTCGTGGGGACGACCCTATAGTCGTCGGACATGTCGGCGGCTGGCCAACTTTGGCCCGGTGTCGTAGGGACGACTCTATAGTCGTCGGAAATGTCGGCGGCTGGCCAACCAGGACCCGGGGTCGTGGGGATGACCCTATTGTCGTCGGACATGACGGTAGCGGGCCAATCTAGTCTCGGGGTCGTGGGGACGACCCCATAGTCGTCGGACATGTCGGCGGCTGGCCAACTTTGGCCCGGGGTCGTGGGGACGATCCAATAATCGTCGGACATGACGGCGGCTGGCCAACTTTGGCCCGTGGTGGTGGGGACGACCCTATAGTCGTTGGACATGACGGTGGCAGGCCAATCTAGTCCCGGGGTCGTGGGGACGACCCTACAGTCGTCGGACATGTCGGCGGCTGGCCAACTTTGGCCCGGTGTCGTGGGGACGACTCTATAGTCGTCGGAAATGTCGGCGGCTGGCCAACCTGGACCCGGGGTCGTGACGACGACCCTATAGTCGCCGGAGAAGACGGCGGCTGGACATCTTTGGCCCGGGGTCGTGGGGACGACCCTATAGTGGTCGGACATGTCGGCGGCTGGCCAACCTAGTCTCGAGGTCGTGGGGACGACCCTATAGTCGTCGGACTTGACGGTGGCAGGCCAATCTAGTCCCGGGGTCGTGGGGACGACCCTATAGTCGTCGGACATTTCGGCGGCTTGCCAACTTTGGCCCGGGGTCGTGGGGACGACCCTTTAGTCGTCGGACTTGACGGTGGCGGGCCAATCTAGTCCCGAGGTCGTGGAGACGACCCTACAGTCGTCGGACATTTCGGCGGCTTGCCAACTTTGGCCCGGGGTCGTGGGACGACCCTATTGTCGTCGGACATGACGGTAGCGGGCCAATCTAGTCTCGGGGTCGTGGGGACGACCCTATAGTCGTCGGACATGTCGGCGGCTGGCCAACTTTGGCCCGGGGTCGTGGGGACGATCCAATAATCGTCGGACATGTCGGCGGCTGGCCAACTTTGGCCCGTGGTGGTGGAGACGACCCTATAGTCTTTGGACATGACGGTGGCGGGCCAATCTAGTCCCGGGGTCGTGGGGACGACCCTATAGTCGTCGGACATGTCGGCGGCTGGCCAACTTTGGCCCGGGGTCGTGGGGACGACCCTATAGTCGTCGGATATGTCGGCGGCAGGCCAACTTTGGCCCGTGGTCGTGGGGACGACCCTATAGTCGTCGGACAAGTCGGCGGCGGGCCAACCTAGTCCCGGGGTCGTGGGGACGACCCTATATTCGTCGGACAAGCCGGCGGCTGGCCAACTTTGGCCCGTGGTCGTGGGGACGACCCTATAGTCGTCGGACAAGTCGGCGGCAGGCCAACTTTGGCCCGTGGTCGTGGGGACGACCCTATAGTCGTCGGACAAGTCGGCGGCGGGCCAACCTAGTCCGGGGGTCGTGGGGACGACCCTATAGTCGTCGGACATGACGGTGGCGGGCCAGTCTAGTCCCGGGTCGTGGGGACGACCCTATAGTCGTCGGACATGTCGGCGGCTGGCCAACTTTGGCCCGTGGTCGTGGGGACGACCCTATAGTCGTCGGAAATGTCGGTGGCTGTCCAACTTTGGCCCGGGGGTCGTGGTGACGACCCTATAGTCGTCGGACATGTCGGCAGCTGGCCAACCTAGACCCGGGGTCGTGGGGACGACCCTATTGTCGTCGGACATAACGGTGGCGGGCCAATCTAGTCCCGGGGTCGTGGGGACGACCCTATAGTCGTCGGACATGTCGGCGGCTGGCCAACTTTGGCCCGGGGTCGTGGGGACGACCCTATAGGCGTCGGACAAGAAGGCGGCTGGACATCTTTGGCCCGGGGTCGTGGGGACGACCCTATAGTCGTCGGACATGTCGGCAGCTGGCCAACCTAGACCCGGGGTCGTGGGGACGACCCTATTGTCGTCGGACATAACGGTGGCGGGCCAATCTAGTCCCGGGGTCGTGGGGACGACCCTATAGTCGTCGGACAAGTCGGCGGCGGGCCAAGCTTGTCCCGGGGTCGTGGGAACGACCCTATATTCGTCGGACATGACGGTGGCGGGCCAATCTAGTCCCGGGGTCGTAGGGACGACCCTATAATCGTTCGACATGACGGTGGCGGGCCAATCTAGTCCCGGGGTCGTAGGGACGACCCTATAGTCGTCGGACATGTTGGCGATTGGCCAACATTGGCTCGGGGTCGTCGGGACGACCCTATAGTCGTCGGACATGTCGGCGGCTGGCCAACCTAGTCCCGGGGTCGTGGGGACGACCCTATAGTCGTCGGACATTTCGGCGGCTTGCCAACTTTGGCCCGGGGTCGTGGGGACGACCCTATAGTAGTCGGACATGTCGGCGGCTGTCCAACTTTGGCGCGGTGTCGTGGGGACGACTCTATAGTCGTCGGAAATGTCGGCGGCTGGCCAACCTGGACCCGGGGTCGTGGGGACGACCCTATAGTCGTCGGACATGTTGGCGGCTTGTCAGCCTAGTCCCGGGGTCGTGGGTACGACCCTATAGTCGTCGGACAAGTCGGCGGCTGGCCAACCTAGACCCGGGGTCGTGGGGACGACCCTATTGTCGTCGGACATGACGGTGGCGGGCCAATCTAGTCCCGGGGTCGTGCGGACGACCCTATAGTCGTCGGACAAGACGGCGGCTGGCCAACTTTGGCCCGGTGTCGTGGGACGACTCTATAGTCGTCGGAAATGTCGGCGGCTGGCCAACCTGGACCCGGGGTCGTGGGGACGACCCTATAGTCGTCGGACTTGACGGTGGCGGGCGAATCTAGTCCCGGGGTCGTGGGGACGACCCTATAGTCGTCGGACATGTCGGCGGCTGGCCAACTTTGGCGCGTGGTCGTGGGGACGATCCGATTGTCGTCGGACATGTCGGCGGCTGGCCAACTTTGGCCCGTGGTGGTGGGGACGATCCAATAGTCGTCGGACCTGTCGGCGGCTGGCCAACTTTGGCGCGTGGGCGTGGGGACGATCCGATTGTCGTCGGACATGTCGGCGGCTGGCCAACCTAGACCCGGGGTCGTGGGGACGACCCTATTGTCGTCGGACATGGCGGTGGCGGGCCAATCTAGTCCCGTGGTCGTGGGGACGACCCTATAGTCTTCGGACATGACGGTAGCGGGCCAATCTAGACCCGAGGTCCTGGGGACGACCCTATAGTAGTCGGACATGTCGGCGGCTGTCCAACTTTGGCCCGGTGTCGTGGGGACGACTCTATAGTCGTCGGACATGTCGGCGGCTGGCCAACCTAGTCCTAGGGTCGTGGGGACGACCCTATAGTCGTCGGACATGTTGGCGGCTTGTCAGCCTAGTCCCGGGGTCGTGGGTACGGCCCTATATTCGTCGGACATGTCGGCGGCGGGCCAACCTTGTCCCGGGGTCGTGGGGACGACCCTATAGTCGTCGGACATGTCGGCGGCTGGCCAACTTTGGCCCGGTGTCGTGGGGACGACTCTATAGTCGTCGGAAATGTCGGCGGCTGGCCAACCTGGACACGTGGTGGTGGGGACGACCCTATAGTCGTTGGACATGACGGTGGCAGGCCAATCTAGTCCCGGGGTCGTGGGGACGACCCTATTGGCGTCGGACAAGACGGCGGCTTGCCAACTTTGGCCCGGGGTCGTGGGGACGACCCTATAGTCGTCGGACATTTCAGCGGCTTGCCAACTTTGGCCCGGGGTCGTGGGGACTACCCTATAGTCGTCGGACATTTCGGCGGCTGACCAACTTTGGCCCGGGGTCGTGGGTACGACCCTATATTCGTCGGACATGTCGGCGGCGGGCCAACCTTGTCCCGGGGTCGTGGGGACGACCCTATAGTCGTCGGACATGTCGGCGGCTGGCCAACTTTGGCTCGGTGTCGTGGGGACGACTCTATAGTCGTCGGAAATGTCGGCGGCTGGCCAACCAGGACCCGGGGTCGTGGGGATGACCCTATTGTCGTCGGACATGACGGTAGCGGGCCAATCTAGTCTCGGGGTCGTGGGGACGACCCCATAGTCGTCGGACATGTCGGCGGCTGGCCAACTTTGGCCCGGGGTCGTGGGGACGATCTAATAATCGTCGGACATGACGGCGGCTGGCCAACTTTGGCCCGTGGTGGTGGGGACGACCCTATAGTCGTTGGACATGACGGTGGCAGGCCAATCTAGTCCCGGGGTCGTGGGGACGACCCTATAGTCGTCGGACATGTCGGCGGCTGGCCAACTTTGGCCCGGTGTCGTGGGGACGACCCAATAGTGGTCGGACATGTCGGCGGCCGGCCAACCTAGTCCCGAGGTCGTGGGGACGACTCTATAGTCGTCGGACTTGACGGTGGCGGGCCAATCTAGTCCCGGGGTCGTGGGGACGACCCTATAGTCGTCGGACATGAGGGCGGCTGGACATCTTTGGCCCGGGGTCGTGGGGACGACCCTATAGTCGTCGGACATGTTGGCGGCTTGTCAGCCTAGTCCCGGGGTCGTGGGTACGACCCTATAGTCGTCGGACAAGTCGGCGGCTGGCCAACCTAGACCCGGGGTCGTGTGGACGACCCTATTGTCGTCGGACATGACGGTGGCGGGCCAATCTAGTCCCGGGGTCGTGGGGACGACCTTACAGTCGTCGGACATTTCGGCGGCTTGCCAACTTTGGACCGGGGTCGTGGGGACGACCCTATAGTCGTCGGACTTGACGGTGGCGGGCCAATCTAGTCCCGAGGTCCTGGGGACGACCCAATAGTCGTCGGTCTTGACGGTGGCGGGCCAATGTAGTCCCGGGGTCGTGGGGACAACCCTAAAGCCGTCGGACATTTCAGCGGCTTGCCAACTTTGGCCCGGGGTCGTGGGGACTACCCTATAGTCGTCGGACAAGTCGGCGGCGGGCCAACCTTGTCCCGGGGTCGTGGGGATGACCCTATAGTCGTCGGACATGTCGGCGGCTGGCCAACTTTGGCCCGGTGTCGTAGGGACGACACTATAGTCGTCGAAAATGTCGGCGGCTGGCCAACCTGGACCCGGGGTGTTGGGGACGACCCTATTGTCGTCGGACATGACGGTGGCGGGCCAATCTAGTCTCGGGGTCGTGGGGACGACCCTATAGTCGTCGGACATGTCGGCGGCTGGCCAACTTTGGCCCGGGGTCGTGGGGACGACTCTATAGTCGTCGGAAATGTCGGCGGCTGGCCAACCTGGACTCGGGGTCGTGGGGACGACCCTATAGTCGTCGGACAAGACGGCGGCTGGACATCTTTGGCCCGGGGTCGTGGGGACGACCCTATAGTCGTCGGACATGTTGGCGGCTTGTCAGCCTAGTCCCGGGGTGGTGGGTACGACCCTATAGTCGTCGGACAAGTCGGCGGCTGGACATCTTTGGCCCGGGGTCGTGGGGACGACCCTATAGTCGTCGGACATGTTGGCGGCTTGTCAGCCTAGTCCCGGGGTGGTGGGTACGACCCTATAGTCGTCGGACAAGTCGGCGGCGGGCCAACTTTGTCCCGGGGTCGTGGGGACGACCCTATAGTCGTCGGACATGTCGGCAGCTGGCCAACTTTGGCCCGGGGTCGTGGGGACGACCCTATAGTCGTCGGACATGTCGGCGGCTGGCCAACTTTGGCCCGTGGTTGTGGGGACGACCCTATAGTCGTTGGACATGACGCTGGCGGGCCAATCTAGTCCCGGGGTCGTGGGGACGACCCTATAGTCGTCCGACATGTTGGCGATTGGCCAACATTGGCCCGGGGTCGTCGGGACGACCCTATAGTCGTCGGACATGTCGGCGGCTGGCCAACCTAGTCCCGGGGCCGTGGGGACGACCCTATAGTCGTCGGACATTTCGGCGGCTTGCCAACTTTGGCCCGGGGTCGTGGGGACGACCCTATAGTCGTCGGACATGTCGGCGGCTGGCCAACTTTGGCCCGTGGTTGTGGGGACGACCCTATAGTCGTTGGACATGACGGTGGCGGGCCAATCTAGTCCCGGGGTCGTGGGGACGACCCTATAGTCGTCGGACAAGACGGCGGCTGGCCAACTTTGGCCCGGTGTCGTGGGACGACTCTATAGTCGTCGGAAATGTCGGCGGCTGGCCAACCTGGACCCGGGGTCGTGGGGACGACCCTATAGTCGTCGGACTTGACGGTGGCGGGCCAATCTAGTCCCGGGGTCGTGGGGACGACCCTATAGTCGTCGGACAAGACGGCGGCTGGACATCTTTGGCCCGGGGTCGTGGGGACATGTTGGCGGCTTGTCAGCCTAGTCCCGGGGTCGTGGGTACGACCCTATAGTCGTCGGACAAGTCGGCGGCTGGCCAACCTAGACCCGGGGTCGTGGGGACGACCCTATTGTCGTCGGACATGACGGTGGCCGGCCAATCTAGTCCCGGGGTCGTGGGGACGACCCTATAGTCGTCGGACAAGACGGCGGCTGGACATCTTTGGCCCGGGGTCGTGGGGACGACCCTATAGTCGGCGGACATGTTGGCGGCTTGTCAGCCTAGTCCCAGGGTCGTGGGTACGACCCTATAGTCGTCGGACAAGTCGGCGGCGGGCCAACCTTGTCCCGGGGTCGTGGGGACGACCCTATAGTCGTCGGACATGTCGGCGGCTGGCCAACTTTGGCCCGGTGTCGTGGGGACGACCCTATAGTCGGCGGACATGTTGGCGGCTTGTCAGCCTAGTCCCAGGGTCGTGGGTACGACCCTATAGTCGTCGGAAATGTCGGCGGCTGGCCAACCTGGACCCGGGGTCGTGGGGACGACCCTATTGTCGTCGGACATGACGGTGGCGGGCCAATCTAGTCTCGCGGTCGTGGGGACGACCCTATAATCGTCGGACATGACGGTGGCGGGCCAATCTAGTCCCGGGGTCGTGGGGACGACCCTATAGTCGTCGTCCATGTCGGCGGCTGGCCAACTTTAGCCCGTGGTTGTGGGGACGACCCTATAATCGTTGGACATGACGGTGGCGGGCCAATCTAGTCCCGTGGTTGTGGGGACGACCCTATAGTCGTTGGACATGACGCTGGCGGGCCAATCTAGTCCCGGGGTCGTGGGGACGACCCTATAGTCGTCGGACAAGACGGCGGCTGGACATCTTTGGCCCGGGGTCGTGGGGACGACCCTATAGTCGGCGGACATGTTGGCGGCTTGTCAGCCTAGTCCCAGGGTCGTGGGTACGACCCTATAGTCGTCGGACAAGACGGCGGCTGGACATCTTTGGCCCGGGGTCGTGGGGACATGTTGGCGGCTTGTCAGCCTAGTCCCGGGGTCGTGGGTACGACCCTATAGTCGTCGGACAAGTCGGCGGCTGGACATCTTTGGCCCGGGGTCGTGGGGACATGTTGGCGGCTTGTCAGCCTAGTCCCGGGGTCGTGGGTACGACCCTATTGTCGTCGGACATGACGGTGGCGGGCCAATCTAGTCTCGCGGTCGTGGGGACGACCCTATAATCGTCGGACATGACGGTGGCGGGCCAATCTAGTCCCGGGGTCGTGGGGACGACCCTATAGTCGTCGTCCATGTCGGCGGCTGGCCAACTTTAGCCCGTGGTTGTGGGGACGACCCTATAATCGTTGGACATGACGGTGGCGGGCCAATCTAGTCCCGTGGTTGTGGGAACGACCCTATAGTCGTTGGACATGACGCTGGCGGGCCAATCTAGTCCCGGGGTCGTGGGGACGACCCTATAGTCGTCGGACAAGACGGCGGCTGGACATCTTTGGCCCGGGGTCGTGGGGACGACCCTATAGTCGGCGGACATGTTGGCGGCTTGTCAGCCTAGTCCCAGGGTCGTGGGTACGACCCTATAGTCGTCGGACAAGTCGGCGGCGGGCCAACCTTGTCCCGGGGTCGTGGGGACGACCCTATAGTCGTCGGACATGTCGGCGGCTGGCCAACTTTGGCCCGGTGTCGTGGGGACGACTCTATAGTCGTCGGAAATGTCGGCGGCTGGCCAACCTGGACCCGGGGTCGTGAGGACGACCCTATTGTCGTCGGACATGACGGTGGCGGGCCAATCTAGTCTCGCGGTCGTGGGGACGACCCTATAATCGTCGGACATGACGGTGGCGGGCCAATCTAGTCCCGGGGTCGTGGGGACGACCCTATAGTCGTCGTCCATGTCGGCGGCTGGCCAACTTTAGCCCGTGGTTGTGGGGACGACCCTATAATCGTTGGACATGACGGTGGCGGGCCAATCTAGTCCCGGGGTCGTGGGGACGACCCTATAGTCGTCGGACAAGACGGCGGCTGGACATCATTGGCCCGGGGTCGTGGGGACGACCCTATAGTCTTCGGACATGTTGGCGGCTTGTCAGCCTAGTCCCGGGGTCGTGCGGACGACCCTATAGTCGTCGGACTTGACGGTGGCGGGCCAATCTAGTCCCGGGGTCGTGGGGACGACCCTATAGTCGTCGGACATGTCGGCGGCTGGCCAACTTTGGCCCGGTGTCGTGGGGACGACCCTATAGTCGTCGGACAAGTCGGCGGCGGGCCAACTTTGTCCCGGGGTCGTGGGGACGACCCTATAGTCGTCGGACATGTCGGCGGCTGGCCAACCTAGTCCCGAGGTCATCGGACATGTCGGCGGCTGGCCAACTTTGGCCCGTGGTCGTGGGAACGATCCAATAGTCGTCGGACATGTCGGCGGCTGGCCAACTTTGGCCCGTGGTCGTGGGGACGACCCTATAGTCGTTGGACATGTCAGCGGCTGGCCAACTTTGGCCCGGTGTCGTGGGGACGACTCTATAGTCGTCGGACATGTCGGCGGCTGGCCAACCTAGACCCGGGGTTCGTGGGGACGACCCTATTGTCGTCGGACATGTCGGCGGCTGGCCAACTTTGGCCCGAGGTCGTGGGGACGACCCTATAGTCGTTGGGCATGTCAGCGGCTGGCCAACTTTGGCCCGTGGTCGTGGGGACGATCCGATAGTCGTTGGACATGACGGTGCCGGGGCAATCGAGTCCCGGGGTCGTAGGTACGACCCTATAGTCGTCGGACATGTCGGGGATTGGCCACCTTTAGCGCGTGGTCGTGGGGACGACCCTATAGCCGTCGGATTTGACGGTGGCGGGCCAATCTAGTCCCTGGGTCGTGGGGACGACCCAACAGTCGTCGGACATTTCGGCGGCTTGCCAACTTTGGCCCGGTGTAGTGGGGACGCCTCTATAGTCGTCGAACATGTCGGCGGTTGGCCAACCTAGACCCGGGGTCGTAGGTACGACCCTATAGTCGTCGGACATGTCGGCGATTGGCCATTATTGGCCCGGGGCCGTGGGGACGACCCTATAGTCGTCGGACATGTCGGCAGCTGGCCAACTTTGGCCCGGGGTCGTGGGGACGACCCTATAGTCGTCGGACTTGACGGTGGCGGGCCAATCTAGTCCCGAGGTCCTGGGGACGACCCTATAGTCGTCGGACTTGACGGTGGCGGGCCAATCTAGTCCCGGGGTCGTGGGGACGACCCTACAGTCGTCGAACAATTCGGCGGCGGGCCAAGCTTGTCCCGGGGTCGTGGGGACGACCCTATAATCGTCGGACATGACGGTGGCGGGCCAATCTAGTCCCGGGGTCGTGGGGACGACCCTATAGTCGTCGGACATGTTGGCGGCTTGTCAGCCTAGTCCCGGGGTCGTGGGTACGACCCTATAGTCGTTGGAAATGTCAGCGGCTGGCCAACTTTGACCCGGTGTCGTGGGGACGACTCTATAGTCGTCGGACATGTCGGCGGCTGGCCAATCTAGTCCCGGGGTCGTGGGGACGACCTTATAGTCTTCGGACATGTCGGCGGCTGGCCAACTTTGGCCCGGTGTCGTGGGGACGACCCAATAGTCGTCGGACATGTCGGCGGCTGGCCAACCTAGACCCGGGGTCGTGGGGACGACCCTATAGTCGTCGGACATGTCGGCGGGTGGACAACCTAGTCCCGAGGTCGTGGGGACGACCCTATAGTCGTCGGACAAGACGGCGGCTGGACATCTTTGGCCCGGGGTCGTGGGGACGACCCTATAGTCGGCGGACATGTTGGCGGCTTGTCAGCCTAGTCCCAGGGTCGTGGGTACGACCCTATAGTCGTCGGACAAGTCGGCGGCGGGCCAACCTTGTCCCGGGGTCGTGGGGACGACCCTATAGTCGTCGGACATGTCGGCGGCTGGCCAACTTTGGCCCGGTGTCGTGGGGACGACCCTATAGTCGGCGGACATGTTGGCGGCTTGTCAGCCTAGTCCCAGGGTCGTGGGTACGACCCTATAGTCGTCGGAAATGTCGGCGGCTGGCCAACCTGGACCCGGGGTCGTGGGGACGACCCTATTGTCGTCGGACATGACGGTGGCGGGCCAATCTAGTCTCGCGGTCGTGGGGACGACCCTATAATCGTCGGACATGACGGTGGCGGGCCAATCTAGTCCCGGGGTCGTGGGGACGACCCTATAGTCGTCGTCCATGTCGGCGGCTGGCCAACTTTAGCCCGTGGTTGTGGGGACGACCCTATAATCGTTGGACATGACGGTGGCGGGCCAATCTAGTCCCGTGGTTGTGGGGACGACCCTATAGTCGTTGGACATGACGCTGGCGGGCCAATCTAGTCCCGGGGTCGTGGGGACGACCCTATAGTCGTCGGACAAGACGGCGGCTGGACATCTTTGGCCCGGGGTCGTGGGGACGACCCTATAGTCGGCGGACATGTTGGCGGCTTGTCAGCCTAGTCCCAGGGTCGTGGGTACGACCCTATAGTCGTCGGACAAGACGGCGGCTGGACATCTTTGGCCCGGGGTCGTGGGGACATGTTGGCGGCTTGTCAGCCTAGTCCCGGGGTCGTGGGTACGACCCTATAGTCGTCGGACAAGTCGGCGGCTGGACATCTTTTGCCCGGGGTCGTGGGGACATGTTGGCGGCTTGTCAGCCTAGTCCCGGGGTCGTGGGTACGACCCTATTGTCGTCGGACATGACGGTGGCCGGCCAATCTAGTCCCGGGGTCGTGGGGACGACCCTATAGTCGTCGGACAAGACGGCGGCTGGACATCTTTGGCCCGGGGTCGTGGGGACGACCCTATAGTCGGCGGACATGTTGGCGGCTTGTCAGCCTAGTCCCAGGGTCGTGGGTACGACCCTATAGTCGTCGGAAATGTCGGCGGCTGGCCAACCTGGACCCGGGGTCGTGGGGACGACCCTATTGTCGTCGGACATGACGGTGGCGGGCCAATCTAGTCTCGCGGTCGTGGGGACGACCCTATAATCGTCGGACATGACGGTGGCGGGCCAATCTAGTCCCGGGGTCGTGGGGACGACCCTATAGTCGTCGTCCATGTCGGCGGCTGGCCAACTTTAGCCCGTGGTTGTGGGGACGACCCTATAATCGTTGGACATGACGGTGGCGGGCCAATCTAGTCCCGTGGTTGTGGGGACGACCCTATAGTCGTTGGACATGACGCTGGCGGGCCAATCTAGTCCCGGGGTCGTGGGGACGACCCTATAGTCGTCGGACAAGACGGCGGCTGGACATCTTTGGCCCGGGGTCGTGGGGACGACCCTATAGTCGGCGGACATGTTGGCGGCTTGTCAGCCTAGTCCCAGGGTCGTGGGTACGACCCTATAGTCGTCGGACAAGTCGGCGGCGGGCCAACCTTGTCCCGGGGTCGTGGGGACGACCCTATAGTCGTCGGACATGTCGGCGGCTGGCCAACTTTGGCCCGGTGTCGTGGGGACGACTCTATAGTCGTCGGAAATGTCGGCGGCTGGCCAACCTGGACCCGGGGTCGTGAGGACGACCCTATTGTCGTCGGACATGACGGTGGCGGGCCAATCTAGTCTCGCGGTCGTGGGGACGACCCTATAATCGTCGGACATGACGGTGGCGGGCCAATCTAGTCCCGGGGTCGTGGGGACGACCCTATAGTCGTCGTCCATGTCGGCGGCTGGCCAACTTTAGCCCGTGGTTGTGGGGACGACCCTATAATCGTTGGACATGACGGTGGCGGGCCAATCTAGTCCCGGGGTCGTGGGGACGACCCTATAGTCGTCGGACAAGACGGCGGCTGGACATCATTGGCCCGGGGTCGTGGGGACGACCCTATAGTCTTCGGACATGTTGGCGGCTTGTCAGCCTAGTCCCGGAGTCGTGGGGACGACCCTATAGTCGTCGGACTTGACGGTGGCGGGCCAATCTAGTCCCGGGGTCGTGGGGACGACCCTATAGTCGTCGGACATGTCGGCGGCTGGCCAACTTTGGCCCGGTGTCGTGGGGACGACCCTATAGTCGTCGGACAAGTCGGCGGCGGGCCAACTTTGTCCCGGGGTCGTGGGGACGACCCTATAGTCGTCGGACATGTCGGCGGCTGGCCAACCTAGTCCCGAGGTCGTCGGACATGTCGGCGGCTGGCCAACTTTGGCCCGTGGTCGTGGGAACGATCCAATAGTCGTCGGACATGTCGGCGGCTGGCCAACTTTGGCCCGTGGTCGTGGGGACGACCCTATAGTCGTTGGACATGTCAGCGGCTGGCCAACTTTGGCCCGGTGTCGTGGGGACGACTCTATAGTCGTCGGACATGTCGGCGGCTGGCCAACCTAGACCCGGGGTTCGTGGGGACGACCCTATTGTCGTCGGACATGTCGGCGGCTGGCCAACTTTGGCCCGAGGTCGTGGGGACGACCCTATAGTCGTTGGGCATGTCAGCGGCTGGCCAACTTTGGCCCGTGGTCGTGGGGACGATCCGATAGTCGTTGGACATGACGGTGCCGGGGCAATCGAGTCCCGGGGTCGTAGGTACGACCCTATAGTCGTCGGACATGTCGGGGATTGACCACCTTTAGCGCGTGGTCGTGGGGACGACCCTATAGCCGTCGGATTTGACGGTGGCGGGCCAATCTAGTCCCTGGGTCGTGGGGACGACCCAACAGTCGTCGGACATTTCGGCGGCTTGCCAACTTTGGCCCGGTGTAGTGGGGACGCCTCTATAGTCGTCGAACATGTCGGCGGTTGGCCAACCTAGACCCGGGGTCGTAGGTACGACCCTATAGTCGTCGGACATGTCGGCGATTGGCCATTATTGGCCCGGGGCCGTGGGGACGACCCTATAGTCGTCGGACATGTCGGCAGCTGGCCAACTTTGGCCCGGGGTCGTGGGGACGACCCTATAGTCGTCGGACATGTCGGCGGCTGGCCAACTTTGGCCCGTGGTTGTGGGGACGACCCTATAGTCGTTGGACATGACGCTGGCGGGCCAATCTAGTCCCGGGGTCGTGGGGACGACCCTATAGTCGTCGGACAAGACGGCGGCTGGACATCTTTGGCCCGGGGTCGTGGGGACGATCCAATAGTCGTCGGACATGTCGGCGGCTGGACATCTTTGGCCCGGGGTCGTGGGGACGACCCTATAGTCGTCGGACATGTTGGCGGCTTGTCAGCCTAGTCCCGGGGTCGTGGGGACGACCCTATAGTCGTCGGACATGTCGGCGGCTGGTCAACTTTGGCCCGGGGTCGTGGGGACGACCCTATAGTCGTCGGACAAGACGGTGGCGGACCGATCTAGTCCCGGGGTCGTGGGGACGACCCTATTGTCGTCGGACATGACGGTGGCGGGCCAATCTAGTCTCGGGGTCGTGGGGACGACTCTATAGTCGTCGGAAATGTCGGCGGCTGGCCAACCTGGACCCGGGGTCGTGGGGACGACCCTATTGTCGTCGGACATGACGGTGGCGGGCCAATCTAGTCTCGCGGTCGTGGGGACGACCCTATAATCGTCGGACATGACGGTGGCGGGCCAATCTAGTCCCGGGGTCGTGGGGACGACCCTATAGTCGTCGGACATGTCGGCGGCTGGTCAACTTTGGCCCGGGGTCGTGGGGACGACCCTATAGTCGTCGGACAAGACGGTGGCGGACCAATCTAGTCCCGGGGTCGTGGGGACGACCCTATAGTCGTCGGACAAGACGGCGGCTGGACATCTTTGGCCCGGGGTCGTGGAGACGACCCTATAGTCGTCGGACATGTTGGCGGCTTGTCAGCCTAGTCCCGGGGTCGTGGGTACGACCCTATAGTCGTCGGACAAGTCGGCGGCTGGCCAACCTAGACCCGGGGTCGTGGGGACGACCTTATTGTCGTCGGACATGACGGTGGCGGGCCAATCTAGTCCCGGGGTCGTGGGGACGACCCTATAGTCGTCGAACAATTCGGTGGCGGGCCAAGCTTGTCCCGGGGTCGTGGGGACGACCCTATAATCGTCGGACATGACGGTGGCGGGCCAATCTAGTCCCGGGGTCGTGGGGACGACCCTATAGTCGTCGGACATGTCGGCGGCTGGCCAACTTTGGCCCGGTGTCGTGGGGACGACTCTATAGTCGTCGGAAATGTCGGCGGCTGGCCAACCTGGACTCGGGGTCGTGGGGACGACCCTATAGTCGTCGGACAAGACGGTGGCGGACCAATCGAGTCCCGGGGTCGTGGGGACGACCCTATAGTCGTCGGACATGTCGGCGGCTGGCCAACTTTGGCCCGTGGTCGTGGGGACGATCCAATAGTCGTCGGACATGTCGGCGGCTTGTCAGCCTAGTCCCGGGGTCGTGGGGACGACCCTATAGTCGTCGGACATGTCGGCGGCTGGCCAACTTTGGCCCGGGGTCGTGGGGACGACTCTATAGTCGTCGGAAATGCCGGCGGCTGGCCAACCTGGACTCGGGGTCGTGGGGACGACCCTATAGTCGTCGGACAAGACGGCGGCTGGACATCTTTGGCCCGGGGTCGTGGGGACGACCCTATAGTCGTCGGACATGTCGGCGGCTGGTCAACTTTGGCCCGGGGTCGTGGGGACGACCCTATAGTCGACGGACAAGACGGTGGCGGACCAATCTAGTCCCGGGGTCGTGGGGACGACCCTATTGTCGTCGGACATGACGGTGGCGGGCCAATCTAGTCTCGGGGTCGTGGGGACGACTCTATAGTCGTCGGAAATGTCGGCGGCTGGCCAACCTGGACCCGGGGTCGTGGGGACGACCCTATTGTCGTCGGACATGACGGTGGCGGGCCAATCTAGTCTCGCGGTCGTGGGGACGACCCTATAATCGTCGGACATGACGGTGGTGGGCCAATCTAGTCCCGGGGTCGTGGGGACGACCCTATAGTCGTCGGACATGTCGGCGGCTGGTCAACTTTGGCCCGGGGTCGTGGGGACGACCCTATAGTCGTCGGACAAGACGGTGGCGGACCAATCTAGTCCCGGGGTCGTGGGGACGACCCTATTGTCGTCGGACATGACGGTGGCGGGCCAATCTAGTCTCGCGGTCGTGGGGACGACCCTATAATCGTCGGACATGACGGTGGCGGGCCAATCTAGTCCCGGGGTCGTGGGGACGACCCTATAGTCGTCGGACATGTCGGCGGCTGGCCAACTTTGGCCCGGTGTCGTGGGGACGACTCTATAGTCGTCGGAAATGTCGGCGGCTGGCCAACCTGGACCCGGGGTCGTGGGGACGACCCTATTGTCGTCGGACATGACGGTGGCGGGCCAATCTAGTCTCGGGGTCGTGGGGACGACCCTATAGTCGTCGGACAAGACGGCGGCTGGACATCTTTGGCCCGGGGTCGTGGAGACGACCCTATAGTCGTCGGACATGTTGGCGGCTTGTTAGCCTAGTCCCGGGGTCGTGGGTACGACCCTATAGTCGTCGGACAAGTCGGCGGCTGGCCAACCTAGACCCGGGGTCGTGGGGACGACCTTATTGTCGTCGGACATGACGGTGGCGGGCCAATCTAGTCCCGGGGTCGTGGGGACGACCCTATAGTCGTCGAACAATTCGGTGGCGGGCCAAGCTTGTCCCGGGGTCGTGGGGACGACCCTATAATCGTCGGACATGACGGTGGCGGGCCAGTCTAGTCCCGGGGTCGTGGGGACGACCCTATAGTCGTCGGACATGTCGGCGGCTGGCCAACTTTGGCCCGGTGTCGTGGGGACGACTCTATAGTCGTCGGAAATGTCGGCGGCTGGCCAACCTGGACCCGGGGTCGTGGGGACGACCCTATTGTCGTCGGACATGACGGTGGCGGGCCAATCTAGTCTCGGGGTCGTGGGGACGACCCTATAGTCGTCGGACATGTCGGCGGCTGGCCAACTTTGGCCCGGGGTCGTGGGGACGACTCTATAGTCGTCGGAAATGCCGGCGGCTGGCCAACCTGGACTCGGGGTCGTGGGGACGACCCTATAGTCGTCGGACAAGACGGCGGCTGGACATCTTTGGCCCGGGGTCGTGGGGACGACCCTATAGTCGTCGGACATGTTGGCGGCTTGTCAGCGTTGTCCCGGGGTGGTGGGTACGAACCTATAGTCGTCGGACAAGTCGGCGGCGGGCCAACCTTGTCCCGGGGTCGTGGGGACGACCCTATAGTCGTCGGACATGTCGGCAGCTGGCCAACTTTGGCCCGGGGTCGTGGGGACGACCCTATAGTCGTCGGACATGTCGGCGGCTGGACATCTTTGGCCCGGGGTCGTGGGGACGACCCTATAGTCGTCGGACATGTTGGCGGCTTGTCAGCCTAGTCCCAGGGTCATGGGTACGACCCTATAGTCGTCGGACAAGTCGGCGGCGGGCCAACCTTGTCCCGGGGTCGTGGGGACGACCCTATAGTCGTCGGACATGTCGGCGGCTGGCCAACTTTGGCCCGTGGTTGTGGGGACGACCCTATAGTCGTTGGACATGACGGTGGCGGGCCAATCTAGTCCCGGGGTCGTGGGGACGACCCTATAGTCGTCGGACAAGACGGCGGCTGGACATCTTTGGCCCGGGGTCGTGGGGACGACCCTATAGTCGTCGGACATGTTGGCGGCTTGTCAGCCTAGTCCCGGGGTCGTGGGTACGACCCTATAGTCGTCGGACATGTCGGCGGCTGGCCAACTTTGGCCCGGTGTCGTGGGGACGACTCTATAGTCGTCGGAAATGTCGGCGGCTGGCCAACCTGGACCCGGGGTCGTGGAGACGACCCTATTGTCGTCGGACATGACGGTGGCGGGCCAATCTAGTCTCGGGGTCGTGGGGACGACCCTATAGTCGTCGGACATGTCGGCGTCTGGCCAAATTTGGCCCGGGGTCGTGGGGACGACTCTATAGTCGTCGGAAATGCCGGCGGCTGGCCAACCTGGACTCGGGGTCGTGGGGACGACCCTATAGTCGTCGGACAAGACGGCGGCTGGACATCTTTGGCCCGGGGTCGTGGGGACGACCCTATAGTCGTCGGACATGTTGGCGGCTTGTCAGCGTAGTCCCGGGGTGGTGGGTACGACCCTATAGTCGTCGGACAAGTCGGCGGCGGGCCAACCTTGTCCCGGGGTCGTGGGGACGACCCTATAGTCGTCGGACATGTCGGCAGCTGGCCAACTTTGGCCCGGGGTCGTGGGGACGACCCTATAGTCGTCGGACATGTCGGCGGCTGGACATCTTTGGCCCGGGGTTGTGGGGACGACCCTATAGTCGTTGGACATGACGCTGGCGGGCCAATCTAGTCCCGGGGTCGTGGGGACTACCCTATAGTCGTAGGACCAGACGGCGGCTGGACATCTTTGGCCCGGGGTCGTGGGGACGACCCTATAGTCGTCGGACATGTTGGCGGCTTGTCAGCCTAGTCCCAGGGTCATGGGTACGACCCTATAGTCGTCGGACAAGTCGGCGGCGGGCCAACCTTGTCCCGGGGTCGTGGGGACGACCCTATAGTCGTCGGACATGTCGGCGGCTGGCCAACTTTGGCCCGTGGTTGTGGGGACGACCCTATAGTCGTTGGACATGACGCTGGCGGGCCAATCTAGTCCCGGGGTCGTGGGGACTACCCTATAGTCGTAGGACAAGACGGCGGCTGGACATCTTTGGCCCGTGGTTGTGGGGACGACCCTATAGTCGTCGGACATGTCGGCAGCTGGCCAACTTTGGCCCGGGGTCGTGGGGACGACCCTATAGTCGTTGGACATGACGCTGGCGGGCCAATCTAGTCCCGGGGTCGTGGGGACTACCCTATAGTCGTAGGACCAGACGGCGGCTGGACATCTTTGGCCCGGGGTCGTGGGGACGACCCTATAGTCGTCGGACATGTTGGCGGCTTGTCAGCCTAGTCCCAGGGTCATGGGTACGACCCTATAGTCGCCGGACATGTCGGCGGCGGGCCAACCTTGTCCCGGGGTCGTGGGGACGACCCTATAGTCGTCGGACATGTCGGCGGCTGGCCAACTTTGGCCCGTGGTTGTGGGGACGACCCTATAGTCGTTGGACATGACGCTGGCGGGCCAATCTAGTCCCGGGGTCGTGGGGACGACCCTATAGTCGTCGGACAAGACGGTGGCGGACCAATCTAGTCCCGGGGTCGTGGGGACGACCCTATAGTCGTCGGACATGTCGGCGGCTGGCCAACTTTGGCCCGTGGTCGTGGGGACGATCCAATAGTCGTCGGACATGTCGGCGGCTGGCCAACTTTGGCCCGTGGTTGTGGGGACGACCCTATAGTCGTTGGACATGACGGTGGCGGGCCAATCTAGTCCCGGGGTCGTGGGGACGACCCTATAGTCGTCGGACATGTTGGCGGCTTGTCAGCCTAGTCCCGGGGTCGTGGGTACGACCCTATAGTCGTCGGACAAGTCGGCGGCTGGCCAACCTAGACCCGGGGTCGTGGGGACGACCCTATTGTCGTCGGACATGACGGTGGCGGGCCAATCTAGTCCCGGGGTCGTGGGGACGACCCTATAGTCGTCGGACATGTCGGCGGCTGGCCAACTTTGGCCCGGTGTCGTGGGGACGACTCTATAGTCGTCGGAAATGTCGGCGGCTGGCCAACCTGGACCCGGGGTCGTGGGGACGACCCTATTGTCGTCGGACATGACGGTGGCGGGCCAATCTAGTCTCGGGGTCGTGGGGACGACCCTATAGTCGTCGGACATGTCGGCGGCTGGCCAACTTTGGCCCGGGGTCGTGGGGACGACTCTATAGTCGTCGGAAATGTCGGCGGCTGGCCAACCTGGACTCGGGGTCGTGGGGACGACCCTATAGTCGTCGGACAAGACGGTGGCGGACCAATCTAGTCCCGGGGTCGTGGGGACGACCCTATAGTCGTCGGACATGTCGGCGGCTGGCCAACTTTGGCCCGTGGTCGTGGGGACGATCCAATAGTCGTCGGACATGTCGGCGGCTGGCCAACTTTGGCCCGTGGTTGTGGGAACGACCCTATAGTCGTTGGACATGACGGTGGCGGGCCAATCTAGTCCCGGGGTCGTGGGGACGACCCTATAGTCGTCGGACATGTCGGCGGCTGGTCAACTTTGGCCCGGGGTCGTGGGGTCGACCCTATAGTCGTCGGACAAGACGGTGGCGGACCAATCTAGTCCCGGGGTCGTGGGGACGACCCTATTGTCGTCGGACATGACGGTGGCGGGCCAATCTAGTCTCGGGGTCGTGGGGACGACTCTATAGTCGTCGGAAATGTCGGCGGCTGGCCAACCTGGACCCGGGGTCGTGGGGACGACCCTATTGTCGTCGGACATGACGGTGGCGGGCCAATCTAGTCGCGCGGTCGTGGGGACGACCCTATAGTCGTTGGACATGACGGTGGCGGGCCAATCTAGTCCCGGGGTCGTGGGGACGACCTTATAGTCGTCGGACAAGACGGCGGCTGGACATCGTTGGCCCGGGGTCGTGGGGACGACCCTATAGTCGTCGGACAAGTCGGCGGCGGGCCAACCTTGTCCCGGGGTCGCGGGGACGACACTATAGTCGTCGGACATGTCGGCGGCTGGCCAACTTTGGCCCGGTGTCGTGGGGACGACTCTATAGTCGTCGGAAATGTCGGCGGCTGGCCAACCTGGACCCGGGGTCGTGGGGACGACCCTATAGTCGTCGAACAATTCGGCGGCGGGCCAAGCTTGTCCCGGGGTCGTGGGGACGACTCTATAGTCGTCCGAAATGTCGGCGGCTGGCCAACCTGGACTCGGGGTCGTGGGGACGACCCTATAGTCGTCGGACAAGACGGCGGCTGGACATCATTGGCCCGGGCTCGTGGGGACGACCCTATAGTCGTCGGACATGTCGGCGGCTGGCCAACCTGGACCCGGGGTCGTGACGACGACCCTATAATCGTCGGAGAAGACGGCGGCTGGTCATCTTTGGCCCGGGGTCGTGGGGACGACCCTATAGTCGTCGGACATGACGGTGGCTGAACAATCTAGTCCCGGGGTCGTGGGGACGACCCTATAGTCGTCGGACATGTCGGCGGCTGGCCAACTTTGGCCCGTGGTCGTGGGGACGATCCAATAGTCGTCGGACATGTCGGCGGCTGGCCAACTTTGGCCCGTGGTTGTGGGAACGACCCTATAGTCGTTGGACATGACGGTGGCGGGCCAATCTAGTCCCGGGGTCGTGGGGACGACCCTATAGTCGTCGGACATGTCGGCGGCATGCCAACTTTGGCCCGTGGTCGTGGGGACGACCCTATAGTCGTTGGACATGACGGTGGCGGGCCAATCTAGTCCCGGGGTCGTAGGGACGACCCTATAGTCGTCGGACATGTCGGCGATTGGCCAACATTGGCCCGGGGTCGTGGGGTCGACCCTATAGTCGTCGGACATGTCGGCGGCTGGCCAACCTAGTCCCGAGGTCGTGGGGACGACCCCATAGTCGTCGGACATGTCGGCGGCTGGCCAACTTTGGTCCGTGGTTGTGGGGACGACCCTATAGTCGTCCGACATGTCGGCGGCTGGCCAACTTTGGCCCGGTGTCGTGGGGACGACTCTATAGTCGTCGGAAATGTCGGTGGCGGGCCAATCTAGTCTCGCGGTCGTGGGCACGACCCTATAATCGTCGGACATGACGGTGGCGGGCCAATCTAGTCTCGGGGTCGTCGGTACGACCCTATAGTCGTCGGACATGTCGGCGGCTGGCCAACCTACTCTCGGGGTCGTGGGGACGACCCTATAGTCGTCGGACATTTCGGCGGCTTGCCAACTTTGGCCCGGGGTCGTGGGGACGACCCTATAGTCGTCGGACATGTCGGCGGCTGGCCAACTTTGGCCCGTGGTTGTGGGGACGACCCTATAGTCGTTGGACATGACGGTGGCGGGCCAATCTAGTCCCGGGGTCGTGGGGACGACCCTATAGTCGTCGGACATGTCGGCGGCTGGCCAACTTTGGCCCGGTGTCGTGGGGACGACTCTATAGTCGTCGGAAATGTCGGCGGCTGGCCAACCTGGACCCGGGGTCGTGGGGACGACCCTATTGTCGTCGGACATGACGGTGGCGGGCCAATCTAGTCTCGGGGTCGTGGGGACGACCCTATAGTCGTCGGACATGTCGGCGGCTGGCCAACTTTGGCCCGGGGTCGTGGGGACGACTCTATAGTCGTCGGAAATGTCGGCGGCTGGCCAACCTGGACTCGGGGTCGTGGGGACGACCCTATAGTCGTCGGACAAGACGGTGGCGGACCAATCTAGTCCCGGGGTCGTGGGGACGACCCTATAGTCGTCGGACATGTCGGCGGCTGGCCAACTTTGGCCCGTGGTCGTGGGGACGATCCAATAGTCGTCGGACATGTCGGCGGCTGGCCAACTTTGGCCCGTGGTTGTGGGAACGACCCTATAGTCGTTGGACATGACGGTGGCGGGCCAATCTAGTCCCGGGGTCGTGGGGACGACCCTATAGTCGTCGGACATGTCGGCGGCTGGTCAACTTTGGCCCGGGGTCGTGGGGTCGACCCTATAGTCGTCGGACAAGACGGTGGCGGACCAATCTAGTCCCGGGGTCGTGGGGACGACCCTATTGTCGTCGGACATGACGGTGGCGGGCCAATCTAGTCTCGGGGTCGTGGGGACGACTCTATAGTCGTCGGAAATGTCGGCGGCTGGCCAACCTGGACCCGGGGTCGTGGGGACGACCCTATTGTCGTCGGACATGACGGTGGCGGGCCAATCTAGTCGCGCGGTCGTGGGGACGACCCTATAGTCGTTGGACATGACGGTGGCGGGCCAATCTAGTCCCGGGGTCGTGGGGACGACCTTATAGTCGTCGGACAAGACGGCGGCTGGACATCGTTGGCCCGGGGTCGTGGGGACGACCCTATAGTCGTCGGACAAGTCGGCGGCGGGCCAACCTTGTCCCGGGGTCGCGGGGACGACACTATAGTCGTCGGACATGTCGGCGGCTGGCCAACTTTGGCCCGGTGTCGTGGGGACGACTCTATAGTCGTCGGAAATGTCGGCGGCTGGCCAACCTGGACCCGGCGTCGTGGGGACGACCCTATAGTCGTCGAACAATTCGGCGGCGGGCCAAGCTTGTCCCGGGGTCGTGGGGACGACTCTATAGTCGTCCGAAATGTCGGCGGCTGGCCAACCTGGACTCGGGGTCGTGGGGACGACCCTATAGTCGTCGGACAAGACGGCGGCTGGACATCATTGGCCCGGGCTCGTGGGGACGACCCTATAGTCGTCGGACATGTCGGCGGCTGGCCAACCTGGACCCGGGGTCGTGACGACGACCCTATAATCGTCGGAGAAGACGGCGGCTGGTCATCTTTGGCCCGGGGTCGTGGGGACGACCCTATAGTCGTCGGACATGACGGTGGCTGAACAATCTAGTCCCGGGGTCGTGGGGACGACCCTATAGTCGTCGGACATGTCGGCGGCTGGCCAACTTTGGCCCGTGGTCGTGGGGACGATCCAATAGTCGTCGGACATGTCGGCGGCTGGCCAACTTTGGCCCGTGGTTGTGGGAACGACCCTATAGTCGTTGGACATGACGGTGGCGGGCCAATCTAGTCCCGGGGTCGTGGGGACGACCCTATAGTCGTCGGACATGTCGGCGGCATGCCAACTTTGGCCCGTGGTCGTGGGGACGACCCTATAGTCGTTGGACATGACGGTGGCGGGCCAATCTAGTCCCGGGGTCGTAGGGACGACCCTATAGTCGTCGGACATGTCGGCGATTGGCCAACATTGGCCCGGGGTCGTGGGGTCGACCCTATAGTCGTCGGACATGTCGGCGGCTGGCCAACCTAGTCCCGAGGTCGTGGGGACGACCCCATAGTCGTCGGACATGTCGGCGGCTGGCCAACTTTGGTCCGTGGTTGTGGGGACGACCCTATAGTCGTCGGACATGTCGGCGGCTGGCCAACTTTGGCCCGGTGTCGTGGGGACGACTCTATAGTCGTCGGAAATGTCGGTGGCGGGCCAATCTAGTCTCGCGGTCGTGGGCACGACCCTATAATCGTCGGACATGACGGTGGCGGGCCAATCTAGTCTCGGGGTCGTGGGGACGACCCTATAGTCGTTGGACATGACGGTGGCGGGCCAATCTAGTCCCGGGGTCGTAGGGACGACCCTATAGTCGTCGGACATGTTGGCGATTGGCCAACATTGGCCCGGGGTCGTCGGTACGACCCTATAGTCGTCGGACATGTCGGCGGCTGGCCAACCTAGTCTCGGGGTCGTGGGGACGACCCTATAGTCGTCGGACATTTCGGCGGCTTGCCAACTTTGGCCCGGGGTCGTGGGGACGACCCTATAGTCGTCGGACATGTCGGCGGCTGGCCAACTTTGGCCCGTGGTTGTGGGGACGACCCTATAGTCGTTGGACATGACGGTGGCGGGCCAATCTAGTCCCGGGGTCGTGGGGACGACCCTATAGTCGTCGGACATATCGGCGGCTGGCCAACTTTGGACCGGTGTCGTGGGGACGACTCTATAGTCGTCGGAAATGTCGGCGACTGGCCAACCTGGACCCGGAGTCGTGGGGCCGACCCTATTGTCGTCGGACATGGCGGTGGCGGGCCAATCTAGTCTCGGGGTCGTGGGGACGACCCTATAGTCGTCACACATGTCGGCGGCTGGCCAACTTTGGCCCGGGGTCGTGGGGACGACCCTATAGTCTTCGGACATGTCGACGGCTGGCCAACTTTGGCCCGTGGTTGTGGGGACGACCCTATAGTCGTCGGAAATGTCGGCGGCTGGCCAACCTGGACCCGGGGTCGTGGGGACGACCCTATAGTCGTCGGACTTGACGGTGGCGGGCCAATCTAGTCTCGGGGTCGTGGGGACGACCCTATAGTCGTCGGACAAGACGGCGGCTGGACATCTTTGGCCCGGGGTCGTGGAGACGACCCTATAGTCGTCGGACATGTTGGCGGCTTGTCAGCCTAGTCCCGGGGTCGTGGGTACGACCCTATAGTCGTCGGACAAGTCGGCGGCTGGCCAACCTAGACCCGGGGTCGTGGGGACGACCTTATTGTCGTCGGACATGACGGTGGCGGGCCAATCTAGTCCCGGGGTCGTGGGGACGACCCTATAGTCGTCGAACAATTCGGTGGCGGGCCAAGCTTGTCCCGGGGTCGTCGGGACGACCCTATAATCGTCGGACATGACGGTGGCGGGCCAGTCTAGTCCCGGGGTCGTGGGGACGACCCTATAATCGTCGGACATGTCGGCGGCTGGCCAACTTTGGCCCGGTGTCGTGGGGACGACTCTATAGTCGTCGGAAATGTCGGCGGCTGGCCAACCTGGACCCGGGGTCGTGGGGACGACCCTATTGTCGTCGGACATGACGGTGGCGGGCCAACCTAGACCCGGGGTCGTGGGGACGACCCTATTGTCGTCGGACATGACGGTGGCGGGCCAATCTAGTCTCGCGGTCGTGGGGACGACCCTATAATCGTCGGACATGACGGTGGCGGGCCAATCTAGTCCCGGGGTCGTGGGGACGACCCTATAGTCGTCGGACAAGTCGGCGGCGGGCCAACCTTGTCCCGGGGTCGCGGGGACGACACTATAGTCGTCGGACATGTCGGCGGCTGGCCAACTTTGGCCCGGTGTCGTGGGGACGACTCTATAGTCGTCGGAAATGTCGGCGGCTGGCCAACCTGGACCCGGGGTCGTGGGGACGACCCTATTGTCGTCGGACATGACGGTGGCGGGCCAATCTAGTCTCGGGGTCGTGGGGACGACCCTATAGTCGTCGGACATGTCGGCGGCTGGCCAACTTTGGCCCGGGGTCGTGGGGACGACTCTATAGTCGTCGGAAATGCCGGCGGCTGGCCAACCTGGACTCGGGGTCGTGGGGACGACCCTATAGTCGTCGGACAAGACGGCGGCTGGACATCTTTGGCCCGGGGTCGTGGGGACGACCCTATAGTCGTCGGACATGTTGGCGGCTTGTCAGCGTAGTCCCGGGGTGGTGGGTACGAACCTATAGTCGTCGGACAAGTCGGCGGCGGGCCAACCTTGTCCCGGGGTCGTGGGGACGACCCTATAGTCGTCGGACATGTCGGCAGCTGGCCAACTTTGGCCCGGGGTCGTGGGGACGACCCTATAGTCGTCGGACATGTCGGCGGCTGGACATCTTTGGCCCGGGGTCGTGGGGACGACCCTATAGTCGTCGGACATGTTGGCGGCTTGTCAGCCTAGTCCCAGGGTCATGGGTACGACCCTATAGTCGTCGGACAAGTCGGCGGCGGGCCAACCTTGTCCCGGGGTCGTGGGGACGACCCTATAGTCGTCGGACATGTCGGCGGCTGGCCAACTTTGGCCCGTGGTTGTGGGGACGACCCTATAGTCGTTGGACATGACGGTGGCGGGCCAATCTAGTCCCGGGGTCGTGGGGACGACCCTATAGTCGTCGGACAAGACGGCGGCTGGACATCTTTGGCCCGGGGTCGTGGGGACGACCCTATAGTCGTCGGACATGTTGGCGGCTTGTCAGCCTAGTCCCGGGGTCGTGGGTACGACCCTATAGTCGTCGGACAAGTCGGCGGCTGGCCAACCTAGACCCGGGGTCGTGGGGACGACCCTATTGTCGTCGGACATGACGGTGGCGGGCCAATCTAGTCTCGCGGTCGTGGGGACGACCCTATAATCGTCGGACATGACGGTGGCGGGCCAATCTAGTCCCGGGGTCGTGGGGACGACCCTATAGTCGTCGGACATGTCGGCGGCTGGCCAACTTTGGCCCGGTGTCGTGGGGACGAATCTATAGTCGTCGGAAATGTCGGCGGCTGGCCAACCTGGACCCGGGGTCGTGGGGACGACCCTATTGTCGTCGGACATGACGGTGGCGGGCCAATCTAGTCTCGGGGTCGTGGGGACGACCCTATAGTCGTCGGACATGTTGGCGGCTTGTCAGCCTAGTCCCGGGGTCGTGGGTACGACCCTATAGTCGTCGGACATGTCGGCGGCTGGCCAACCTAGTCCCGAGGTCGTGGGGACGACCCCATAGTCGTCGGACATGTCGGCGGCTGGCCAACTTTGGTCCGTGGTTGTGGGGACGACCCTATAGTCGTCGGACATGTCGGCGGCTGGCCAACTTTGGCCCGGTGTCGTGGGGACGACTCTATAGTCGTCGGAAATGTCGGTGGCGGGCCAATCTAGTCTCGCGGTCGTGGGCACGACCCTATAATCGTCGGACATGACGGTGGCGGGCCAATCTAGTCTCGGGGTCGTGGGGACGACCCTATAGTCGTTGGACATGACGGTGGCGGGCCAATCTATTCCCGGGGTCGTAGGGACGAGCCTATAGTCGTCGGACATGTTGGCGATTGGCCAACATTGGCCCGGGGTCGTCGGTACGACCCTATAGTCGTCGGACATGTCGGCGGCTGGCCAACCTAGTCTCGGGGTCGTGGGGACGACCCTATAGTCGTCGGACATTTCGGCGGCTTGCCAACTTTGGCCCGGGGTCGTGGGGACGACCCTATAGTCGTCGGACATGTCGGCGGCTGGCCAACTTTGGCCCGTGGTTGTGGGGACGACCCTATAGTCGTTGGACATGACGGTGGCGGGCCAATCTAGTCCCGGGGTCGTGGGGACGACCCTATAGTCGTCGGACATATCGGCGGCTGGCCAACTTTGGACCGGTGTCGTGGGGACGACTCTATAGTCGTCGGAAATGTCGGCGACTGGCCAACCTGGACCCGGAGTCGTGGGGCCGACCCTATTGTCGTCGGACATGGCGGTGGCGGGCCAATCTAGTCTCGGGGTCGTGGGGACGACCCTATAGTCGTCACACATGTCGGCGGCTGGCCAACTTTGGCCCGGGGTCGTGGGGACGACCCTATAGTCTTCGGACATGTCGACGGCTGGCCAACTTTGGCCCGTGGTTGTGGGGACGACCCTATAGTCGTCGGAAATGTCGGCGGCTGGCCAACCTGGACCCGGGGTCGTGGGGACGACCCTATAGTCGTCGGACTTGACGGTGGCGGGCCAATCTAGTCTCGGGGTCGTGGGGACGACCCTATAGTCGTCGGACAAGACGGCGGCTGGACATCTTTGGCCCGGGGTCGTGGAGACGACCCTATAGTCGTCGGACATGTTGGCGGCTGGCCAACCTGGACCCGGGGTCGTGGGGACGACCCTATTGTCGTCGGACATGACGGTGGCGGGCCAACCTAGACCCGGGGTCGTGGGGACGACCCTATTGTCGTCGGACATGACGGTGGCGGGCCAATCTAGTCTCGCGGTCGTGGGGACGACCCTATAATCGTCGGACATGACGGTGGCGGGCCAATCTAGTCCCGGGGTCGTGGGGACGACCCTATAGTCGTCGGACATGTCGGCAGCTGGCCAACTTTGGCCCGGGGTCGTGGGGACGACCCTATAGTCGTCGGACATGTCGGCGGCTGGACATCTTTGGCCCGGGGTCGTGGGGACGACCCTATAGTCGTCGGACATGTTGGCGGCTTGTCAGCCTAGTCCCAGGGTCATGGGTACGACCCTATAGTCGTCGGACAAGTCGGCGGCGGGCCAACCTTGTCCCGGGGTCGTGGGGACGACCCTATAGTCGTCGGACATGTCGGCAGCTGGCCAACTTTGGCCCGGGGTCGTGGGGACGACCCTATAGTCGTCGGACATGTCGGTGGCGGGCCAATCTAGTCCCGGGGTCGTGGGGACGACCCTATAGTCGTCGGACAAGACGGCGGCTGGACATCTTTGGCCCGGGGTCGTGGGGACGACCCTATAGTCGTCGGACATGTTGGCGGCTTGTCAGCCTAGTCCCGGGGTCGTGGGTACGACCCTATAGTCGTCGGACAAGTCGGCGGCTGGCCAACCTAGACCCGGGGTCGTGGGGACGACCCTATTGTCGTCGGACATGACGGTGGCGGGCCAATCTAGTCTCGCGGTCGTGGGGACGACCCTATAATCGTCGGACATGACGGTGGCGGGCCAATCTAGTCCCGGGGTCGTGGGGACGACCCTATAGTCGTCGGACATGTCGGCGGCTGGCCAACTTTGGCCCGGTGTCGTGGGGACGACCCTATAGTCGTCGGACATGTCGGCGGCTGGACATCTTTGGCCCGGGGTCGTGGGGACGACCCTATAGTCGTCGGACATGACGGTGGCGGGCCAATCTAGTCTCGCGGTCGTGGGGACGACCCTATAATCGTCGGACATGACGGTGGCGGGCCAATCTAGTCCCGGGGTCGTGGGGACGACCCTATAGTCGTCGGACATGTCGGCGGCTGGCCAACTTTGGCCCGGTGTCGTGGGGACGACTCTATAGTCGTCGGAAATGTCGGCGGCTGGCCAACCTGGACCCGGGGTCGTGGGGACGACCCTATTGTCGTCGGACATGACGGTGGCGGGCCAATCTAGTCTCGGGGTCGTGGGGACGACCCTATAGTCGTCGGACATGTTGGCGGCTTGTCAGCCTAGTCCCGGGGTCGTGGGTACGACCCTATAGTCGTCGGACATGTTGGCGGCTTGTCAGCGTAGTCCCGGGGTGGTGGGTACGACCCTATAGTCGTCGGACAAGTCGGCGGCGGGCCAACCTTGTCCCGGGGTCGTGGGGACGACCCTATAGTCGTCGGACATGTCGGCAGCTGGCCAACTTTGGCCCGGGGTCGTGGGGACGACCCTATAGTCGTCGGACATGTCGGCGGCTGGACATCTTTGGCCCGGGGTTGTGGGGACGACCCTATAGTCGTTGGACATGACGCTGGCGGGCCAATCTAGTCCCGGGGTCGTGGGGACGACCCTATAGTCGTCGGACAAGACGGTGGCGGACCAATCTAGTCCCGGGGTCGTGGGGACGACCCTATAGTCGTAGGACCAGACGGCGGCTGGACATCTTTGGCCCGGGGTCGTGGGGACGACCCTATAGTCGTCGGACATGTTGGCGGCTTGTCAGCCTAGTCCCAGGGTCATGGGTACGACCCTATAGTCGTCGGACAAGTCGGCGGCGGGCCAACCTTGTCCCGGGGTCGTGGGGACGACCCTATAGTCGTCGGACATGTCGGCGGCTGGCCAACTTTGGCCCGTGGTTGTGGGGACGACCCTATAGTCGTTGGACATGACGCTGGCGGGCCAATCTAGTCCCGGGGTCGTGGGGACGACCCTATAGTCGTCGGACAAGACGGTGGCGGACCAATCTAGTCCCGGGGTCGTGGGGACGACCCTATAGTCGTCGGACATGTCGGCGGCTGGCCAACTTTGGCCCGTGGTCGTGGGGACGATCCAATAGTCGTCGGACAAGTCGGCGGCTGGCCAACCTAGACCCGGGGTCGTGGGGACGACCCTATTGTCGTCGGACATGACGGTGGCCGGCCAATCTAGTCCCGGGGTCGTGGGGACGACCCTATAGTCGTCGGACATGTCGGCGGCTGGCCAACTTTGGCCCGGTGTCGTGGGGACGACTCTATAGTCGTCGGAAATGTCGGCGGCTGGCCAACCTGGACCCGGGGTCGTGGGGACGACCCTATTGTCGTCGGACATGACGGTGGCGGGCCAATCTAGTCTCGGGGTCGTGGGGACGACCCTATAGTCGTCGGACATGTCGGCGGCTGGCCAACTTTGGCCCGGGGTCGTGGGGACGACTCTATAGTCGTCGGAAATGTCGGCGGCTGGCCAACCTGGACTCGGGGTCGTGGGGACGACCCTATAGTCGTCGGACAAGACGGTGGCGGACCAATCTAGTCCCGGGGTCGTGGGGACGACCCTATAGTCGTCGGACATGTCGGCGGCTGGCCAACTTTGGCCCGTGGTCGTGGGGACGATCCAATAGTCGTCGGACATGTCGGCGGCTGGCCAACTTTGGCCCGTGGTTGTGGGAACGACCCTATAGTCGTTGGACATGACGGTGGCGGGCCAATCTAGTCCCGGGGTCGTGGGGACGACCCTATAGTCGTCGGACATGTCGGCGGCTGGTCAACTTTGGCCCGGGGTCGTGGGGTCGACCCTATAGTCGTCGGACAAGACGGTGGCGGACCAATCTAGTCCCGGGGTCGTGGGGACGACCCTATTGTCGTCGGACATGACGGTGGCGGGCCAATCTAGTCTCGGGGTCGTGGGGACGACTCTATAGTCGTCGGAAATGTCGGCGGCTGGCCAACCTGGACCCGGGGTCGTGGGGACGACCCTATTGTCGTCGGACATGACGGTGGCGGGCCAATCTAGTCGCGCGGTCGTGGGGACGACCCTATAGTCGTTGGACATGACGGTGGCGGGCCAATCTAGTCCCGGGGTCGTGGGGACGACCTTATAGTCGTCGGACAAGACGGCGGCTGGACATCGTTGGCCCGGGGTCGTGGGGACGACCCTATAGTCGTCGGACAAGTCGGCGGCGGGCCAACCTTGTCCCGGGGTCGCGGGGACGACACTATAGTCGTCGGACATGTCGGCGGCTGGCCAACTTTGGCCCGGTGTCGTGGGGACGACTCTATAGTCGTCGGAAATGTCGGCGGCTGGCCAACCTGGACCCGGGGTCGTGGGGACGACCCTATAGTCGTCGAACAATTCGGCGGCGGGCCAAGCTTGTCCCGGGGTCGTGGGGACGACTCTATAGTCGTCCGAAATGTCGGCGGCTGGCCAACCTGGACTCGGGGTCGTGGGGACGACCCTATAGTCGTCGGACAAGACGGCGGCTGGACATCATTGGCCCGGGCTCGTGGGGACGACCCTATAGTCGTCGGACATGTCGGCGGCTGGCCAACCTGGACCCGGGGTCGTGACGACGACCCTATAATCGTCGGAGAAGACGGCGGCTGGTCATCTTTGGCCCGGGGTCGTGGGGACGACCCTATAGTCGTCGGACATGACGGTGGCTGAACAATCTAGTCCCGGGGTCGTGGGGACGACCCTATAGTCGTCGGACATGTCGGCGGCTGGCCAACTTTGGCCCGTGGTCGTGGGGACGATCCAATAGTCGTCGGACATGTCGGCGGCTGGCCAACTTTGGCCCGTGGTTGTGGGAACGACCCTATAGTCGTTGGACATGACGGTGGCGGGCCAATCTAGTCCCGGGGTCGTGGGGACGACCCTATAGTCGTCGGACATGTCGGCGGCATGCCAACTTTGGCCCGTGGTCGTGGGGACGACCCTATAGTCGTTGGACATGACGGTGGCGGGCCAATCTAGTCCCGGGGTCGTAGGGACGACCCTATAGTCGTCGGACATGTCGGCGATTGGCCAACATTGGCCCGGGGTCGTGGGGTCGACCCTATAGTCGTCGGACATGTCGGCGGCTGGCCAACCTAGTCCCGAGGTCGTGGGGACGACCCCATAGTCGTCGGACATGTCGGCGGCTGGCCAACTTTGGTCCGTGGTTGTGGGGACGACCCTATAGTCGTCCGACATGTCGGCGGCTGGCCAACTTTGGCCCGGTGTCGTGGGGACGACTCTATAGTCGTCGGAAATGTCGGTGGCGGGCCAATCTAGTCTCGCGGTCGTGGGCACGACCCTATAATCGTCGGACATGACGGTGGCGGGCCAATCTAGTCTCGGGGTCGTGGGGACGACCCTATAGTCGTTGGACATGACGGTGGCGGGCCAATCAAGTCCCGGGGTCGTAGGGACGACCCTATAGTCGTCGGACATGTTGGCGATTGGCCAACATTGGCCCGGGGTCGTCGGTACGAACCTATAGTCGTCGGACATGTCGGCGGCTGGCCAACCTAGTCTCGGGGTCGTGGGGACGACCCTATAGTCGTCGGACATTTCGGCGGCTTGCCAACTTTGGCCCGGGGTCGTGGGGACGACCCTATAGTCGTCGGACATGTCGGCGGCTGGCCAACTTTGGCCCGTGGTTGTGGGGACGACCCTATAGTCGTTGGACATGACGGTGGCGGGCCAATCTAGTCCCGGGGTCGTGGGGACGACCCTATAGTCGTCGGACATGTCGGCGGCTGGCCAACTTTGGCCCGGTGTCGTGGGGACGACTCTATAGTCGTCGGAAATGTCGGCGGCTGGCCAACCTGGACCCGGGGTCGTGGGGACGACCCTATTGTCGTCGGACATGACGGTGGCGGGCCAATCTAGTCTCGGGGTCGTGGGGACGACCCTATAGTCGTCGGACATGTCGGCGGCTGGCCAACTTTGGCCCGGGGTCGTGGGGACGACTCTATAGTCGTCGGAAATGTCGGCGGCTGGCCAACCTGGACTCGGGGTCGTGGGGACGACCCTATAGTCGTCGGACAAGACGGTGGCGGACCAATCTAGTCCCGGGGTCGTGGGGACGACCCTATAGTCGTCGGACATGTCGGCGGCTGGCCAACTTTGGCCCGTGGTCGTGGGGACGATCCAATAGTCGTCGGACATGTCGGCGGCTGGCCAACTTTGGCCCGTGGTTGTGGGAACGACCCTATAGTCGTTGGACATGACGGTGGCGGGCCAATCTAGTCCCGGGGTCGTGGGGACGACCCTATAGTCGTCGGACATGTCGGCGGCTGGTCAACTTTGGCCCGGGGTCGTGGGGTCGACCCTATAGTCGTCGGACAAGACGGTGGCGGACCAATCTAGTCCCGGGGTCGTGGGGACGACCCTATTGTCGTCGGACATGACGGTGGCGGGCCAATCTAGTCTCGGGGTCGTGGGGACGACTCTATAGTCGTCGGAAATGTCGGCGGCTGGCCAACCTGGACCCGGGGTCGTGGGGACGACCCTATTGTCGTCGGACATGACGGTGGCGGGCCAATCTAGTCGCGCGGTCGTGGGGACGACCCTATAGTCGTTGGACATGACGGTGGCGGGCCAATCTAGTCCCGGGGTCGTGGGGACGACCTTATAGTCGTCGGACAAGACGGCGGCTGGACATCGTTGGCCCGGGGTCGTGGGGACGACCCTATAGTCGTCGGACAAGTCGGCGGCGGGCCAACCTTGTCCCGGGGTCGCGGGGACGACACTATAGTCGTCGGACATGTCGGCGGCTGGCCAACTTTGGCCCGGTGTCGTGGGGACGACTCTATAGTCGTCGGAAATGTCGGCGGCTGGCCAACCTGGACCCGGCGTCGTGGGGACGACCCTATAGTCGTCGAACAATTCGGCGGCGGGCCAAGCTTGTCCCGGGGTCGTGGGGACGACTCTATAGTCGTCCGAAATGTCGGCGGCTGGCCAACCTGGACTCGGGGTCGTGGGGACGACCCTATAGTCGTCGGACAAGACGGCGGCTGGACATCATTGGCCCGGGCTCGTGGGGACGACCCTATAGTCGTCGGACATGTCGGCGGCTGGCCAACCTGGACCCGGGGTCGTGGGGACGACCCTATAGTCGTCGGACATTTCGGCGGCTTGCCAACTTTGGCCCGGGGTCGTGGGGACGACCCTATAGTCGTCGGACATGTCGGCGGCTGGCCAACTTTGGCCCGTGGTTGTGGGGACGACCCTATAGTCGTTGGACATGACGGTGGCGGGCCAATCTAGTCCCGGGGTCGTGGGGACGACCCTATAGTCGTCGGACATATCGGCGGCTGGCCAACTTTGGACCGGTGTCGTGGGGACGACTCTATAGTCGTCGGAAATGTCGGCGACTGGCCAACCTGGACCCGGAGTCGTGGGGCCGACCCTATTGTCGTCGGACATGGCGGTGGCGGGCCAATCTAGTCTCGGGGTCGTGGGGACGACCCTATAGTCGTCACACATGTCGGCGGCTGGCCAACTTTGGCCCGGGGTCGTGGGGACGACCCTATAGTCGTCGGACATGTTGGCGGCTTGTCAGCCTAGTCCCGGGGTCGTGGGTACGACCCTATAGTCGTCGGACAAGTCGGCGGCTGGCCAACCTAGACCCGGGGTCGTGGGGACGACCCTATTGTCGTCGGACATGACGGTGGCGGGCCAATCTAGTCCCGGGGTCGTGGGGACGACCCTATAGTCGTCGGACATGTCGGCGGCTGGCCAACTTTGGCCCGGTGTCGTGGGGACGACTCTATAGTCGTCGGAAATGTCGGCGACTGGCCAACCTGGACCCGGAGTCGTGGGGACGACCCTATAGTCGTCGGACATGTCGGCAGCTGGCCAACTTTGGCCCGGGGTCGTGGGGACGACCCTATAGTCGTCGGACATGTCGGCGGCTGGACATCTTTGGTCCGGGGTCGTGGGGACGACCCTATAGTCGTCGGACATGTTGGCGGCTTGTCAGCCTAGTCCCAGGGTCATGGGTACGACCCTATAGTCGTCGGACAAGTCGGCGGCGGGCCAACCTTGTCCCGGGGTCGTGGGTACGACCCTATAGTCGTCGGACAAGTCGGCGGCTGGCCAACCTAGACCCGGGGTCGTGGGGACGACCCTATTGTCGTCGGACATGACGGTGGCGGGCCAATCTAGTCCCGGGGTCGTGGGGACGACCCTATAGTCGTCGGACATGTCGGCGGCTGGCCAACTTTGGCCCGGGGTCGTGGGGACGACTCTATAGTCGTCGGAAATGTCGGCGGCTGGCCAACCTGGACTCGGGGTCGTGGGGACGACCCTATAGTCGTCGGACAAGACGGTGGCGGACCAATCGAGTCCCGGGGTCGTGGGGACGACCCTATAGTCGTCGAACATGTCGGCGGCTGGCCAACTTTGGCCCGTGGTCGTGGGGACGATCCAATAGTCGTCGGACATGTCGGCGGCTGGACATCTTTGGCCCGGGGTCGTGGGGACGACCCTACAGTCGTCGGACATGTTGGCGGCTTGTCAGCCTAGTCCCGGGGTCGTGGGGACGACCCTATAGTCGTCGGACATGTCGGCGGCTGGTCAACTTTGGCCCGGGGTCGTGGGGACGACCCTATAGTCGTCGGACAAGACGGTGGCGGACCAATCTAGTCCCGGGGTCGTGGGGACTACCCTATAGTCGTAGGACAAGACGGCGACTGGACATCTTTGGCCCGGGGTCGAGGGGACGACCCTATAGTCGTCGGACATGTTGGCGGCTTGTCAGCGTAGTCCCGGGGTGGTGGGAACGACCCTATAGTCGTCGGACAAGTCGGCGGCGGGCCAACCTTGTCCCGGGGTCGTGGGGACGACCCTATAGTCGTCGGACATGTCGGCAGCTGGCCAAGTTTGGCCCGGGGTCGTGGGGACGACCCTATAGTCGTCGGACATGTCGGCGGCTGGCCAACTTTGGCCCGTGGTTGTGGGGACGACCCTATAGTCGTTGGACATGACGCTGGCGGGCCAATCTAGTCCCGGGGTCGTGGGGACTACCCTATAGTCGTAGGACAAGACGGCGGCTGGACATCTTTGGCCCGGGGTCGTGGGGACGACCCTATAGTCGTCGGAAATGTTGGCGGCTTGTCAGCCTAGTCCCAGGGTCGTGGGTACGACCCTATAGTCGTCGGACAAGTCGGCGGCGGGCCAACCTTGTCCCGGGGTCGTGGGGACGACCCTATAGTCGTCGGACATGTCGGCGGCTGGCCAACTTTGGCCCGGTGTCGTGGGGACGACTCTATAGTCGTCGGAAATGTCGGCGGCTGGCCAACCTGGACCCGGGGTCGTGGGGACGACACTATTGTCGTCGGACATGACGGTGGCGGGCCAATCTAGTCTCGCGGTCGTGGGGACGACCCTATATTCGTCGGACATGACGGTGGCGGGCCAATCTAGTCCCGGGGTCGTGGGGACGACCCTTTAGTCGTCGGACATGTCGGCGGCTGGTCAACTTTGGCCCGTGGTCGTGGGGACGACCCTATAGTCGTCGGACAAGACGGTGGCGGACCAATCTAGTCCCGGGGTCGTGGGGACGACCCTATAGTCGTCGGACATGTCGGCGGCTGGCCAACTTTTGGCCCGTGGTCGTGGGGACGATCCAATAGTCGTCGGACATGTCGGCGGCTGGCCAACTTTGGCCCGTGGTTGTGGGGACGACCCTATAGTCGTTGGACATGACGGTGGCGGGCCAATCTAGTCCCAGGGTCGTGGGGACGACCCTATAGTCGTCGGACAAGACGGCGGCTGGACATCTTTGGCCCGGGGTCGTGGGGACGACCCTATAGTCGTCGGACATGTTGGCGGCTTGTCAGCCTAGTCCCGGGGTCGTGGGTACGACCCTATAGTCGTCGGACAAGTCGGCGGCTGGCCAACCTAGACCCGGGGTCGTGGGGACGACCCTATTGTCGTCGGACATGACGGTGGCGGGCCAATCTAGTCCCGGGGTCGTGGGGACGACTCTATAGTCGTCGGAAATGTCGGCGGCTGGCCAACCTGGACTCGGGGTCGTGGGGACGACCCTATAGTCGTCGGACAAGACGGTGGCGGACCAATCGAGTCCCGGGGTCGTGGGGACGACCCTATAGTCGTCGGACATGTCGGCGGCTGGCCAACTTTGGCCCGTGGTCGTGGGGACGATCCAATAGTCGTCGGACATGTCGGCGGCTGGCCAACTTTGGCCCGTGGTTGTGGGAACGACCCTATAGTCGTTGGACATGACGGTGGCGGGCCAATCTAGTCCCGGGGTCGTGGGGACGACCCTATAGTCGTCGGACATGTCGGCGGCTGGTCAACTTTGGCCCGGGGTCGTGGGGACGACCCTATAGTCGTCGGACAAGACGGTGGCGGACCAATCTAGTCCCGGGGTCGTGGGGACGACCCTATTGTCGTCGGACATGACGGTGGCGGGCCAATCTAGTCTCGCGGTCGTGGGGACGACCCTATAATCGTCGGACATGACGGTGGCGGGCCAATCTAGTCCCGGGGTCGTGGGGACGACCCTATAGTCGTCGGACATGTCGGCGGCTGGTCAACTTTGGCCCGGGGTCGTGGGGACGACCCTATAGTCGTCGGACAAGACGGTGGCGGACCAATCTAGTCCCGGGGTCGTGGGGACGACCCTATAGTCGTCGGACAAGACGGCGGCTGGACATCTTTGGCCCGGGGTCGTGGGGACGACCCTATAGTCGTCGGACAAGACGGTGGCGGACCAATCGAGTCCCGGGGTCGTGGGGACGACCCTATAGTCGTCGGACATGTCGGCGGCTGGCCAACTTTGGCCCGTGGTCGTGGGGACGATCCAATAGTCGTCGGACATGTCGGCGGCTGGCCAACTTTGGCCCGTGGTTGTGGGAACGACCCTATAGTCGTTGGACATGACGGTGGCGGGCCAATCTAGTCCCGGGGTCGTGGGGACGACCCTATAGTCGTCGGACATGTCGGCGGCTGGTCAACTTTGGCCCGGGGTCGTGGGGACGACCCTATAGTCGTCGGACAAGACGGTGGCGGACCAATCTAGTCCCGGGGTCGTGGGGACGACCCTATTGTCGTCGGACATGACGGTGGTGGGCCAATCTAGTCTCTGGGTCGTGGGGACGACTCTATAGTCGTCGGAAATGTCGGCGGCTGGCCAACCTGGACCCGGGGTCGTGGGGACGACCCTATTGTCGTCGGACATGACGGTGGCGGGCCAATCTAGTCTCGCGGTCGTGGGGACGACCCTATAATCGTCGGACATGACGGTGGCGGGCCAATCTAGTCCCGGGGTCGTGGGGACGACCCTATAGTCGTCGGACATGTCGGCGGCTGGTCAACTTTGGCCCGGGGTCGTGGGGACGACCCTATAGTCGTCGGACAAGACGGTGGCGGACCAATCTAGTCCCGGGGTCGTGGGGACGACCCTATAGTCGTCGGACAAGACGGCGGCTGGACATCTTTGGCCCGGGGTCGTGGAGACGACCCTATAGTCGTCGGACATGTTGGCGGCTTGTCAGCCTAGTCCCGGGGTCGTGGGTACGACCCTATAGTCGTCGGACAAGTCGGCGGCTGGCCAACCTAGACCCGGGGTCGTGGGGACGACCTTATTGTCGTCGGACATGACGGTGGCGGGCCAATCTAGTCCCGGGGTCGTGGGGACGACCCTATAGTCGTCGAACAATTCGGTGGCGGGCCAAGCTTGTCCCGGGGTCGTGGGGACGACCCTATAATCGTCGGACATGACGGTGGCGGGCCAATCTAGTCCCGGGGTCGTGGGGACGACCCTATAGTCGTCGGACATGTCGGCGGCTGGCCAACTTTGGCCCGGTGTCGTGGGGACGAGTCTATAGTCGTCGGAAATGTCGGCGGCTGGCCAACCTGGACCCGGGGTCGTGGGGACGACCCTATTGTCGTCGGACATGACGGTGGCGGGCCAATCTAGTCTCGGGGTCGTGGGGACGACCCTATAGTCGTCGGACATGTCGGCGGCTGGCCAACTTTGGCCCGGGGTCGTGGGGACGACTCTATAGTCGTCGGAAATGCCGGCGGCTGGCCAACCTGGACTCGGGGTCGTGGGGACGACCCTATAGTCGTCGGACAAGACGGCGGCTGGACATCTTTGGCCCGGGGTCGTGGGGACGACCCTATAGTCGTCGGACATGTTGGCGGCTTGTCAGCGTAGTCCCGGGGTGGTGGGTACGACCCTATAGTCGTCGGACAAGTCGGCGGCGGGCCAACCTTGTCCCGGGGTCGTGGGGACGACCCTATAGTCGTCGGACATGTCGGCAGCTGGCCAACTTTGGCCCGGGGTCGTGGGGACGACCCTATAGTCGTCGGACATGTCGGCGGCTGGACATCTTTGGCCCGGGGTCGTGGGGACGACCCTATAGTCGTCGGACATGTTGGCGGCTTGTCAGCCTAGTCCCAGGGTCATGGGTACGACCCTATAGTCGTCGGACAAGTCGGCGGCGGGCCAACCTTGTCCCGGGGTCGTGGGGACGACCCTATAGTCGTCGGACATGTCGGCGGCTGGTCAACTTTGGCCCGTGGTCGTGGGGACGACCCTATAGTCGTCGGACAAGACGGTGGCGGACCAATCTAGTCCCGGGGTCGTGGGGACGACCCTATAGTCGTCGGACATGTCGGCGGCTGGCCAACTTTGGCCCGTGGTCGTGGGGACGATCCAATAGTCGTCGGACATGTCGGCGGCTGGCCAACTTTGGCCCGTGGTTGTGGGAACGACCCTACAGTCGTTGGACATGACGCTGGCGGGACAATCTAGTCCCGGGGTCGTGGGGACTACCCTATAGTCGTAGGACAAGACGGCGGCTGGACATCTTTGGCCCGGGGTCGTGGGGACGACCCTATAGTCGTCGGACATGTTGGCGGCTTGTCAGCCTAGTCCCGGGGTGGTGGGTACGACCCTATAGTCGTCGGACAAGTCGGCGGCGGGCCAACCTTGTCCCGGGGTCGTGGGGACGACCCTATAGTCGTCGGACATGTTGGCGGCTTGTCAGCCTAGTCCCAGGGTCGTGGGTACGACCCTATAGTCGTCGGACAAGTCGGAGGCGGGCCAACCTTGTCCCGGGGTCGTGGGGACGACCCTATAGTCGTCGGACATGTCGGCGGCTGGCCAACTTTGGCCCGTGGTTGTGGGGACGACCCTATAGTCGTTGGACATGACGGTGGCGGGCCAATCTGGTCCCGGGGTCGTGGGGACGACCCTATAGTCGTCGGACAAGACGGCGGCTGGACATCGTTGGCCCGGGGTCGTGGGGACGACCCTATAGTCGTCGGACATGTTGGCGGCTTGTCAGCCTAGTCCCAGGGTCGTGGGTACGACCCTATAGTCGTCGGACAAGTCGGAGGCGGGCCAACCTTGTCCCGGGGTCGTGGGGACGACCCTATAGTCGTCGGACATGTCGGCGGCTGGCCAACTTTGGCCCGGTGTCGTGGGGACGACCCTATAGTCGTCGGACATGTCGGCGGCTGGCCAACTTTGGCGCGTGGTCGTGGGGACGATCCGATTGTCGTCGGACATGTCGGCGGCTGGTCAACTTTGGCCCGTGGTCGTGGGGACGACCCTATAGTCGTCGGACAAGACGGTGGCGGACCAATCTAGTCCCGGGGTCGTGGGGACGACCCTATAGTCGTCGGACATGTCGGCGGCTGGCCAACTTTGGCCCGTGGTCGTGGGGACGATCCAATAGTCATCGGACATGTCGGCGGCTGGCCAACTTTGGCCCGTGGTTGTGGGAACGACCCTACAGTCGTTGGACATGACGCTGGCGGGACAATCTAGTCCCGGGGTCGTGGGGACTACCCTATAGTCGTAGGACAAGACGGCGGCTGGACATCTTTGGCCCGGGGTCGTGGGGACGACCCTATAGTCGTCGGACATGTTGGCGGCTTGTCAGCGTAGTCCCGGGGTGGTGGGTACGACCCTATAGTCGTCGGACAAGTCGGCGGCGGGTCAACCTTGTCCCGGGGTCGTGGGGACGAACCTATAGTCGTCGAACATGTCGGCAGCTGGCCAACTTTGGCCCGGGGTCGTGGGGACGACCCTATAGTCGTCGGACATGTCGGCGGCTGGACAGCTTTGGCCCGGGGTCGTGGGGACGACCCTATAGTCGTCGGACATGTTGGCGGCTTGTCAGCCTAGTCCCAGGGTCATGGGTACGACCCTATAGTCGTCGGACAAGTCGGCGGCGGGCCAACCTTGTCCCGGGGTCGTGGGGACGACCCTATAGTCGTCGGACATGTCGGCGGCTGGCCAACTTTGGCCCGTGGTTGTGGGGACGACCCTATAGTCGTTGGACATGACGGTGGCGGGCCAATCTAGTCCCGGGGTCGTGGGGACGACCCTATAGTCGTCGGACAAGACGGCGGCTGGACATCTTTGGCCCGGGGTCGTGGGGACGACCCTATAGTCGTCGGACATGTTGGCGGCTTGTCAGCCTAGTCCCGGGGTCGTGGGTACGACCCTATAGTCGTCGGAAATGTCGGCGGCTGGCCAACCTGGACCCGGGGTCGTGGGGACGACCCTATTGTCGTCGGACATGACGGTGGCGGGCCAATCTAGTCTCGCGGTCGTGGGGACGACCCTATAATCGTCGGACATGAGGGTGGCGGGCCAATCTAGTCCCGGGGTCGTGGGGACGACCCTATAGTCGTCGGACATGTCGGCGGCTGGTCAACTTTGGCCCGGGGTCGTGGGGACGACCCTATAGTCGTCGGACAAGACGGTGGCGGACCAATCTAGTCCCGGGGTCGTGGGGACGACCCTATAGTCGTCGGACAAGACGACGGCTGGACATCTTTGGCCCGGGGTCGTGGAGACGACCCTATAGTCGTCGGACATGTTGGCGGCTTGTCAGCCTAGTCCCGGGGTCGTGGGTACGACCCTATAGTCGTCGGACAAGTCGGCGGCTGGCCAACCTAGACCCGGGGTCGTGGGGACGACCTTATTGTCGTCGGACATGACGGTGGCGGGCCAATCTAGTCCCGGGGTCGTGGGGACGACCCAATAGTCGTCGGACATGTCGGCGGCTGGCCAACTTTGGCCCGTGGTTGTGGGGACGACCCTATAGTCGTTGGACATGACGGTGGCGGGCCAATCTAGTCCCGGGGTCGTGGGGACGACCCTATAGTCGTCGAACAATTCGGTGGCGGGCCAAGCTTGTCCCGGGGTCGTGGGGACGACCCTATAATCGTCGGACATGACGGTGGCGGGCCAATCTAGTCCCGGGGTCGTGGGGACGACCCTATAGTCGTCGGACATGTCGGCGGCTGGCCAACCTTGGCCCGGGGTCGTGGGGACGACTCTATAGTCGTCGGAAATGCCGGCGGCTGGCCAACCTGGACTCGGGGTCGTGGGGACGACCCTATAGTCGTCGGACAAGACGGCGGCTGGACATCTTTGGCCCGGGGTCGTGGGGACGACCCTATAGTCGTCGGACATGTTGGCGGCTTGTCAGCGTAGTCCCGGGGTGGTGGGTACGACCCTATAGTCGTCGGACAAGTCGGCGGCGGGCCAACCTTGTCCCGGGGTCGTGGGGACGACCCTATAGTCGTCGGACATGTCGGCAGCTGGCCAACTTTGGCCCGGGGTCGTGGGGACGACCCTATAGTCGTCGGACATGTCGGCGGCTGGACATCTTTGGCCCGGGGTCGTGGGGACGACCCTATAGTCGTCGGACATGTTGGCGGCTTGTCAGCCTAGTCCCAGGGTCATGGGTACGACCCTATAGTCGTCGGACAAGTCGGCGGCGGGCCAACCTTGTCCCGTGGTCGTGGGGACGATCCAATAGTCGTCGGACATGTCGGCGGCTGGCCAACTTTGGCCCGTGGTTGTGGGGACGACCCTATAGTCGTTGGACATGACGGTGGCGGGCCAATCTAGTCCCGGGGTCGTGGGGACGACCCTATAGTCGTCGGACATGTCGGCGGCTGGTCAACTTTGGCCCGGGGTCGTGGGGACGACCCTATAGTCGTCGGACAAGACGGTGGCGGACCAATCTAGTCCCGGGGTCGTGGGGACGACCCTATTGTCGTCGGACATGACGGTGGTGGGCCAATCTAGTCTCGGGGTCGTGGGGACGACTCTATAGTCGTCGGAAATGTCGGCGGCTGGCCAACCTGGACCCGGGGTCGTGGGGACGACCCTATTGTCGTCGGACATGACGGTGGCGGGCCAATCTAGTCTCGCGGTCGTGGGGACGACCCTATAATCGTCGGACATGACGGTGGCGGGCCAATCTAGTCCCGGGGTCGTGGGGACGACCCTATAGTCGTCGGACATGTCGGCGGCTGGTCAACTTTGGCCCGGGGTCGTGGGGACGACCCTATAGTCGTCGGACAAGACGGTGGCGGACCAATCTAGTCCCGGGGTCGTGGGGACGACCCTATAGTCGTCGGACAAGACGGCGGCTGGACATCTTTGGCCCGGGGTCGTGGAGACGACCCTATAGTCGTCGGACATGTTGGCGGCTTGTCAGCCTAGTCCCGGGGTCGTGGGTACGACCCTATAGTCGTCGGACAAGTCGGCGGCTGGCCAACCTAGACCCGGGGTCGTGGGGACGACCTTATTGTCGTCGGACATGACGGTGGCGGGCCAATCTAGTCCCGGGGTCGTGGGGACGACCCTATAGTCGTCGAACAATTCGGTGGCGGGCCAAGCTTGTCCCGGGGTCGTGGGGACGACCCTATAATCGTCGGACATGACGGTGGCGGGCCAATCTAGTCCCGGGGTCGTGGGGACGACCCTATAGTCGTCGGACATGTCGGCGGCTGGCCAACTTTGGCCCGGTGTCGTGGGGACGACTCTATAGTCGTCGGAAATGTCGGCGGCTGGCCAACCTGGACCCGGGGTCGTGGGGACGACCCTATTGTCGTCGGACATGACGGTGGCGGGCCAATCTAGTCTCGGGGTCGTGGGGACGACCCTATAGTCGTCGGACATGTCGGCGGCTGGTCAACTTTGGCCCGGGGTCGTGGGGACGACCCTATAGTCGTCGGACAAGACGGTGGCGGACCAATCTAGTCCCGGGGTCGTGGGGACGACCCTATTGTCGTCGGACATGACGGTGGCGGGCCAATCTAGTCTCGGGGTCGTGGGGACGACTCTATAGTCGTCGGAAATGTCGGCGGCTGGCCAACCTGGACCCGGGGTCGTGGGGACGACCCTATTGTCGTCGGACATGACGGTGGCGGGCCAATCTAGTCTCGGGGTCGTGGGGACGACCCTATAGTCGTCGGACTTGACGGTGGCCGGCCAATCTATTCCCGGGGTCGTGGGGACGACCCTACAGTCGTCGGACATTTCGGCGGCTTGCCAACTTTGGCCCGGGTTCGTGGGGGCGACCCTATAGTCGTCGGACATGTCGGCGGCTGGCCAAAATTGGCCCGAGGTCGTGGGGGCGACCCTATAGTCGTCGGACATGTCGGCGGCTGGCCAACCTAGTCCCGAGGTCGTCGGACTTGACGGTGGCGGGCCAATCTAGTCCCGGGGTCGTGGGGACGACCCTACAGTCGTCGGACATTTCGGCGGCTTGCCAACTTTGGCCCGGGGTCGTGGGGACGACCCTATAGTCGTCGGACTTGACGGTGGCGGGCCAATCTAGTCCCGGGGTTGTGGGGACGACCCTACAGTCGTCGGACATGTCGGCGGCTGACCAACTTTGGCCCGTGGTCGTGGGGACGATCCGATAGTCGTTGGACATGACGGTGGCGGGCCAATCTAGTCCGGGGGTCGTGGGGACGACCCTACAGTCGTCGGACATTTCGGCGGCTTACCAACTTTGGCCCGGGGTCGTGGGGACGACCCTATAGTCGTCGGACTTGACGGTGGCGGGCCAATCTAGTCCCGGGGTTGTGGGGACGAACCTACAGTCGTCGGACATTTCGGCGGCTTGCCAACTTTGGCCCGGGGTCGTGGGGACGACCCTATAGTCGTCGGACTTGACGTTGGCGGGCCAATCTAGTCCCGAGGTCGTGGGGACGACCCTATAGTCGTCGGACTTGACGGTGGCCGGCCAATCTATTCCCGGGGTCGTGGGGACGACCCTACAGTCGTCGGACATTTCGGCGGCTTGCCAACTTTGGCCCGGGTTCGTGGGGGCGACCCTATAGTCGTCGGACATGTCGGCGGCTGGCCAAAATTGGCCCGAGGTCGTGGGGGCGACCCTATAGTCGTCGGACATGTCGGCGGCTGGCCAACCTAGTCCCGAGGTCGTCGGACTTGACGGTGGCGGCCAATCTAGTCCCGGGGTCGTGGGGACGACCCTACAGTCGTCGGACATTTCGGCGGCTTGCCAACTTTGGCCCGGGGTCGTGGGGACGACCCTATAATCGTCGGACATGACGGTGGCGGACCAATCTAGTCCCGGGGTCGTGGGGACGACCCTATAGACGTCGGACTTGACGGTGGCCGGCCAATCTATTCCCGGGGTCGTGGGGACGACCCTACAGTCGTCGGACATTTCGGCGGCTTGCCAACTTTGGCCCGGGGTCGTGGGGACGACCCTATAGTCGTCGGACATGTCGGCGGCTGGCCAACCTAGTCCCGAGGTCGTCGGACTTGACGGTGGCGGGCCAATCTAGTCCCGGGGTCGTAGGGACGACCCTATAGTCGTCGGACATGTCGGCGGCTGGCCAACTTTGGCCCGTGGTCGTGGGGACGATCCAATAGTCGTCGGACATGTCGGCGGCTGGCCAACTTTGGCCCGTGGTCGTGGGGACGACCCTATAGTCGTTGGACATGTCAGCGGCTGGCCAACTTTGGCCCGTGGTTGTGGGAACGACCCTATAGTCGTTGGACATGACGGTGGCGGGCCAATCTAGTCCCGGGGTCGTGGGGACGACCCTACAGTCTTCGGACATTTCGGCGGCTTGCCAACTTTGGCGCGGGGTCGTGGGGACGACCCTATAATCTTCGGACATTTCGGCGGCATGCCAACTTTGGCCCGTGGTCGTGGGGACGACCCTATAGTCGTTGGACATGACGGTGGCTGGCCAATCTAGTCCCGAGGTCCTGGGGACGACCCTATAGTCGTCGGACAAGTCGGCGGCTGGCCAACCTAGACCCGGGGTCGTGGGGACGACCCTATTGTCGTCGGACATGACGGTGGCGGGCCAATCTAGTCCCGGGGTCGTGGGGACGACCCTATAGTCGTCGGACATGTCGGCGGCTGGCCAACTTTAGCGCGTGGTCGTGGGGACGACCCTATAGTCGTCGGACATGTCGGCGGCTGGCCAACTTTGGCCCGGTGTCGTGGGGACGACCCTATAGTCGTCGGACATGTCGGCGGCTGGCCAACTTTGGCGCGTGGTCGTGGGGACGATCCGATTGTCGTCGGACATGTCGGCGGCTGGTCAACTTTGGCCCGTGGTCGTGGGGACGACCCTATAGTCGTCGGACAAGACGGTGGCGGACCAATCTAGTCCCGGGGTCGTGGGGACGACCCTATAGTCGTCGGACATGTCGGCGGCTGGCCAACTTTGGCCCGTGGTCGTGGGGACGATCCAATAGTCGTCGGACATGTCGGCGGCTGGCCAACTTTGGCCCGTGGTTGTGGGAACGACCCTACAGTCGTTGGACATGACGCTGGCGGGACAATCTAGTCCCGGGGTCGTGGGGACTACCCTATAGTCGTAGGACAAGACGGCGGCTGGACATCTTTGGCCCGGGGTCGTGGGGACGACCCTATAGTCGTCGGACATGTTGGCGGCTTGTCAGCCTAGTCCCGGGGTGGTGGGTACGACCCTATAGTCGTCGGACAAGTCGGCGGCGGGCCAACCTTGTCCCGGGGTCGTGGGGACGACCCTATAGTCGTCGGACATGTTGGCGGCTTGTCAGCCTAGTCCCAGGGTCGTGGGTACGACCCTATAGTCGTCGGACAAGTCGGAGGCGGGCCAACCTTGTCCCGGGGTCGTGGGGACGACCCTATAGTCGTCGGACATGTCGGCGGCTGGCCAACTTTGGCCCGTGGTTGTGGGGACGACCCTATAGTCGTTGGACATGACGGTGGCGGGCCAATCTGGTCCCGGGGTCGTGGGGACGACCCTATAGTCGTCGGACAAGACGGCGGCTGGACATCGTTGGCCCGGGGTCGTGGGGACGACCCTATAGTCGTCGGACATGTTGGCGGCTTGTCAGCCTAGTCCCAGGGTCGTGGGTACGACCCTATAGTCGTCGGACAAGTCGGAGGCGGGCCAACCTTGTCCCGGGGTCGTGGGGACGACCCTATAGTCGTCGGACATGTCGGCGGCTGGCCAACTTTGGCCCGGTGTCGTGGGGACGACCCTATAGTCGTCGGACATGTCGGCGGCTGGCCAACTTTGGCGCGTGGTCGTGGGGACGATCCGATTGTCGTCGGACATGTCGGCGGCTGGTCAACTTTGGCCCGTGGTCGTGGGGACGACCCTATAGTCGTCGGACAAGACGGTGGCGGACCAATCTAGTCCCGGGGTCGTGGGGACGACCCTATAGTCGTCGGACATGTCGGCGGCTGGCCAACTTTGGCCCGTGGTCGTGGGGACGATCCAATAGTCGTCGGACATGTCGGCGGCTGGCCAACTTTGGCCCGTGGTTGTGGGAACGACCCTACAGTCGTTGGACATGACGCTGGCGGGACAATCTAGTCCCGGGGTCGTGGGGACTACCCTATAGTCGTAGGACAAGACGGCGGCTGGACATCTTTGGCCCGGGGTCGTGGGGACGACCCTATAGTCGTCGGACATGTTGGCGGCTTGTCAGCCTAGTCCCGGGGTGGTGGGTACGACCCTATAGTCGTCGGACAAGTCGGCGGCGGGCCAACCTTGTCCCGGGGTCGTGGGGACGACCCTATAGTCGTCGGACATGTCGGCAGCTGGCCAACTTTGGCCCGGGGTCGTGGGGACGACCCTATAGTCGTCGGACATGTCGGCGGCTGGCCAACTTTGGCCCGTGGTTGTGGGGACGACCCTATAGTCGTTGGACATGACGCTGGCGGGCCAATCTAGTCCCGGGGTCGTGGGGACGACCCTATAGTCGTCCGACATGTTGGCGATTGGCCAACATTGGCCCGGGGTCGTCGGGACGACCCTATAGTCGTCGGACATGTCGGCGGCTGGCCAACCTAGTCCCGGGGCCGTGGGGACGACCCTATAGTCGTCGGACATTTCGGCGGCTTGCCAACTTTGGCCCGGGGTCGTGGGGACGACCCTATAGTCGTCGGACATGTCGGCGGCTGGCCAACTTTGGCCCGTGGTTGTGGGGACGACCCTATAGTCGTTGGACATGACGGTGGCGGACCAATCTAGTCCCGGGGTCGTGGGGACGACCCTATAGTCGTCGGACAAGACGGCGGCTGGCCAACTTTGGCCCGGTGTCGTGGGACGACTCTATAGTCGTCGGAAATGTCGGCGGCTGGCCAACCTGGACCCGGGGTCGTGGGGACGACCCTATAGTCGTCGGACTTGACGGTGGCGGGCCAATCTAGTCCCGGGGTCGTGGGGACGACCCTATAGTCGTCGGACAAGACGGCGGCTGGACATCTTTGGCCCGGGGTCGTGGGGACATGTTGGCGGCTTGTCAGCCTAGTCCCGGCGTCGTGGGTACGACCCTATAGTCGTCGGACAAGTCGGCGGCTGGCCAACCTAGATCCGGGGTCGTGGGGACGACCCTATTGTCGTCGGACATGACGGTGGCCGGCCAATCTAGTCCCGGGGTCGTGGGGACGACCCTATAGTCGTCGAACAATTCGGCGGCGGGCCAAACTTGTCCCGGGGTCGTGGGGACGACCCTATAATCGTCGGACATGACGGTGGCGGGCCAATCTAGTCCCGGGGTCGTGGGGATGACCCTATAGTCGTCGGACATGTCGGCGGCTGGCCAACTTTGGCCCGGTGTCGTAGGGACGACACTATAGTCGTCGGAAATGTCGGCGGCTGGCCAACCTGGACCCGGGGTGTTGGGGACGACCCTATTGTCGTCGGACATGACGGTGGCGGGCCAATCTAGTCTCGGGGTCGTGGGGACGACCCTATAGTCGTCGGACATGTCGACGGCTGGCCAACTTTGGCCCGTGGTTGTGGGGACGACCCTATAGTCGTCGGAAATGTCGGCGGCTGGCCAACCTGGACCCGGGGTCGTGGGGACGACCCTATAGTCGTCGGACTTGACGGTGGCGGGCCAATCTAGTCCCGGGGTCGTGGGGACGACCCTATAGTCGTCGGACAAGACGGCGGCTGGACATCTTTGGCCCGGGGTCGTGGGGACGACCCTATAGTCGGCGGACATGTTGGCGGCTTGTCAGCCTAGTCCCAGGGTCGTGGGTACGACCCTATAGTCGTCGGACAAGTCGGCGGCGGGCCAACCTTGTCCCGGGGTCGTGGGGACGACCCTATAGTCGTCGGACATGTCGGCGGCTGGCCAACTTTGGCCCGGTGTCGTGGGGACGACTCTATAGTCGTCGGAAATGTCGGCGGCTGGCCAACCTGGACCCGGGGTCGTGGGGACGACCCTATTGTCGTCGGACATGACGGTGGCGGGCCAATCTAGTCTCGCGGTCGTGGGGACGACCCTATAATCGTCGGACATGACGGTGGCGGGCCAATCTAGTCCCGGGGTCGTGGGGACGACCCTATAGTCGTCGTCCATGTCGGCGGCTGGCCAACTTTAGCCCGTGGTTGTGGGGACGACCCTATAATCGTTGGACATGACGGTGGCGGGCCAATCTAGTCCCGGGGTCGTGGGGACGACCCTATAGTCGTCGGACAAGACGGCGGCTGGACATCATTGGCCCGGGGTCGTGGGGACGACCCTATAGTCATCGGACATGTTGGCGGCTTGTCAGCCTAGTCCCGGGGTCGTGGGGACGACCCTATAGTCGTTGGACAAGTCGGCGGCGGGCCAACCTTGTCCCGAGGTCGTGGGGACGACCCTATAGTCGTCGGACATGTCGGCGGCTGGCCAACTTTGGCCCGGTGTCGTGGGGACGACCCAATAGTGGTCGGACATGTCGGCGGCCGGCCAACCTAGTCCAGAGGTCGTGGGGACGACTCTATAGTCGTCGGACTTGACGGTGGCGGGCCAATCTAGTCCCGGGGTCGTGGGGACGACCCTACAGTCGTCGGACATTTCGGCGGCTTGCCAACTTTGGACCGGGGTCGTGGGGACGACCCTATAGTCGTCGGACTTGACGGTGGCGGGCCAATCTAGTCCCGAGGTCCTGGGGACGACCCAATAGTCGTCGGTCTTGACGGTGGCGGGCCAATGTAGTCCCGGGGTCGTGGGGACAACCCTAAAGCCGTCGGACATTTCAGCGGCTTGCCAACTTTGGCCCGGGGTCGTGGGGACTACCCTATAGTCGTCGGACAAGTCGGCGGCGGGCCAACCTTGTCCCGGGGTCGTGGGGATGACCCTATAGTCGTCGGACATGTCGGCGGCTGGCCAACTTTGGCCCGGTGTCGTAGGGACGACACTATAGTCGTCGAAAATGTCGGCGGCTGGCCAACCTGGACCCGGGGTGTTGGGGACGACCCTACTGTCGTCGGACATGACGGTGGCGGGCCAATCTAGTCTCGGGGTCGTGGGGACGACCCTATAGTCGTCGGACATGTCGGCGGCTGGCCAACTTTGGCCCGGGGTCGTGGGGACGACTCTATAGTCGTCGGAAATGTCGGCGGCTGGCCAACCTGGACTCGGGGTCGTGGGGACGACCCTATAGTCGTCGGACAAGACGGCGGCTGGACATCTTTGGCCCGGGGTCGTGGGGACGACCCTATAGTCGTCGGACATGTTGGCGGCTTGTCAGCCTAGTCCCGGGGTGGTGGGTACGACCCTATAGTCGTCGGACAAGTCGGCGGCGGGCCAACTTTGTCCCGGGGTCGTGGGGACGACCCTATAGTCGTCGGACATGTCGGCAGCTGGCCAACTTTGGCCCGGGGTCGTGGGGACGACCCTATAGTCGTCGGACATGTCGGCGGCTGGCCAACTTTGGCCCGTGGTTGTGGGGACGACCCTATAGTCGTTGGACATGACGCTGGCGGGCCAATCTAGTCCCGGGGTCGTGGGGACGACCCTATAGTCGTCCGACATGTTGGCGATTGGCCAACATTGGCCCGGGGTCGTCGGGACGACCCTATAGTCGTCGGACATGTCGGCGGCTGGCCAGCCTAGTCCCGGGGCCGTGGGGACGACCCTATAGTCGTCGGACATTTCGGCGGCTTGCCAACTTTGGCCCGGGGTCGTGGGGACGACCCTATAGTCGTCGGACATGTCGGCGGCGGGCCAAACTTGTCCCGGGGTCGTGGGGACGACCCTATAATCGTCGGACATGACGGTGGCGGGCCAATCTAGTCCCGGGGTCGTGGGGATGACCCTATAGTCGTCGGACATGTCGGGGGCTGGCCAACTTTGGCCCGGTGTCGTAGGGACGACACTATAGTCGTCGGAAATGTCGGCGGCTGGCCAACCTGGACCCGGGGTGTTGGGGACGACCCTATTGTCGTCGGACATGACGGTGGCGGGCCAATCTAGTCTCGGGGTCGTGGGGATGACCCTATAGTCGTCGGACATGTCGGCGGCTGGCCAACTTTGGCCCGGTGTCGTAGGGACGACACTATAGTCGTCGGAAATGTCGGCGGCTGGCCAACCTGGACCCGGGGTGTTGGGGACGACCCTATTGTCGTCGGACATGACGATGGCGGGCCAATCTAGTCTCGGGGTCGTGGGGACGACCCTATAGTCGTCGGACATGTCGACGGCTGGCCAACTTTGGCCCGTGGTTGTGGGGACGACCCTATAGTCGTCGGAAATGTCGGCGGCTGGCCAACCTGGACCCGGGGTCGTGGGGACGACCCTATAGTCGTCGGACTTGACGGTGGCGGGCCAATCTAGTCCCGGGGTCGTGGGGACGACCCTATAGTCGTCGGACAAGACGGCGGCTGGACATCTTTGGCCCGGGGTCGTGGGGACGACCCTATAGTCGGCGGACATGTTGGCGGCTTGTCAGCCTAGTCCCAGGGTCGTGGGTACGACCCTATAGTCGTCGGACAAGTTGGCGGCGGGCCAACCTTGTCCCGGGGTCGTGGGGACGACCCTATAGTCGTCGGACATGTCGGCGGCTGGCCAACTTTGGCCCGGTGTCGTGGGGACGACTCTATAGTCGTCGGAAATGTCGGCGGCTGGCCAACCTGGACCCGGGGTCGTGGGGACGACCCTATTGTCGTCGGACATGACGGTGGCGGGCCAATCTAGTCTCGCGGTCGTGGGGACGACCCTATAATCGTCGGACATGACGGTGGCGGGCCAATCTAGTCCCGGGGTCGTGGGGACGACCCTATAGTCGTCGTCCATGTCGGCGGCTGGCCAACTTTAGCCCGTGGTTGTGGGGACGACCCTATAATCGTTGGACATGACGGTGGCGGGCCAATCTAGTCCCGGGGTCGTGGGGACGACCCTATAGTCGTCGGACAAGACGGCGGCTGGACATCATTGGCCCGGGGTCGTGGGGACGACCCTATAGTCTTCGGACATGTTGGCGGCTTGTCAGCCTAGTTCCGGGGTCGTGGGGACGACCCTATAGTCGTTGGACAAGTCGGCGGCGGGCCAACCTTGTCCCGAGGTCGTGGGGACGACCCTATAGTCGTCGGACATGTCGGCGGCTGGCCAACTTTGGCCCGGTGTCGTGGGGACGACCCAATAGTGGTCGGACATGTCGGCGGCCGGCCAACCTAGTCCAGAGGTCGTGGGGACGACTCTATAGTCGTCGGACTTGACGGTGGCGGGCCAATCTAGTCCCGGGGTCGTGGGGACGACCCTACAGTCGTCGGACATTTCGGCGGCTTGCCAACTTTGGACCGGGGTCGTGGGGACGACCCTATAGTCGTCGGACTTGACGGTGGCGGGCCAATCTAGTCCCGAGGTCCTGGGGACGACCCAATAGTCGTCGGTCTTGACGGTGGCGGGCCAATGTAGTCCCGGGGTCGTGGGGACAACCCTAAAGCCGTCGGACATTTCAGCGGCTTGCCAACTTTGGCCCGGGGTCGTGGGGACTACCCTATAGTCGTCGGACAAGTCGGCGGCGGGCCAACCTTGTCCCGGGGTCGTGGGGATGACCCTATAGTCGTCGGACATGTCGGCGGCTGGCCAACTTTGGCCCGGTGTCGTAGGGACGACACTATAGTCGTCGAAAATGTCGGCGGCTGGCCAACCTGGACCCGGGGTGTTGGGGACGACCCTATTGTCGTCGGACATGACGGTGGCGGGCCAATCTAGTCTCGGGGTCGTGGGGACGACCCTATAGTCGTCGGACATGTCGGCGGCTGGCCAACTTTGGCCCGGGGTCGTGGGGACGACTCTATAGTCGTCGGAAATGTCGGCGGCTGGCCAACCTGGACTCGGGGTCGTGGGGACGACCCTATAGTCGTCGGACAAGACGGCGGCTGGACATCTTTGGCCCGGGGTCGTGGGGACGACCCTATAGTCGTCGGACATGTTGGCGGCTTGTCAGCCTAGTCCCGGGGTGGTGGGTACGAACCTATAGTCGTCGGACAAGTCGGCGGCGGGCCAACTTTGTCCCGGGGTCGTGGGGACGACCCTATAGTCGTCGGACATGTCGGCAGCTGGCCAACTTTGGCCCGGGGTCGTGGGGACGACCCTATAGTCGTCGGACATGTCGGCGGCTGGCCAACTTTGGCCCGTGGTTGTGGGGACGACCCTATAGTCGTTGGACATGACGCTGGCGGGCCAATCTAGTCCCGGGGTCGTGGGGACGACCCTATAGTCGTCCGACATGTTGGCGATTGGCCAACATTGGCCCGGGGTCGTCGGGACGACCCTATAGTCGTCGGACATGTCGGCGGCTGGCCAGCCTAGTCCCGGGGCCGTGGGGACGACCCTATAGTCGTCGGACATTTCGGCGGCTTGCCAACTTTGGCCCGGGGTCGTGGGGACGACCCTATAGTCGTCGGACATGTCGGCGGCTGGCCAACTTTGGCCCGTGGTTGTGGGGACGACCCTATAGTCGTTGGACATGACGGTGGCGGGCCAATCTAGTCCCGGGGTCGTGGGGACGACCCTATAGTCGTCGGACAAGACGGCGGCTGGCCAACTTTGGCCCGGTGTCGTGGGACGACTCTATAGTCGTCGGAAATGTCGGCGGCTGGCCAACCTGGACCCGGGGTCGTGGGGTCGACCCTATAGTCGTCGGACTTGACGGTGGCGGGCCAATCTAGTCCCGGGGTCGTGGGGACGACCCTATAGTCGTCGGACAAGACGGCGGCTGGACATCTTTGGCCCGGGGTCGTGGGGACATGTTGGCGGCTTGTCAGCCTAGTCCCGGCGTCGTGGGTACGACCCTATAGTCGTCGGACAAGTCGGCGGCTGGCCAACCTAGACCCGGGGTCGTGGGGACGACCCTATTGTCGTCGGACATGACGGTGGCCGGCCAATCTAGTCCCGGGGTCGTGGGGACGACCCTATAGTCGTCGAACAATTCGGCGGCGGGCCAAACTTGTCCCGGGGTCGTGGGGACGACCCTATAATCGTCGGACATGACGGTGGCGGGCCAATCTAGTCCCGGGGTCGTGGGGATGACCCTATAGTCGTCGGACATGTCGGCGGCTGGCCAACTTTGGCCCGGTGTCGTAGGGACGACACTATAGTCGTCGGAAATGTCGGCGGCTGGCCAACCTGGACCCGGGGTGTTGGGGACGACCCTATTGTCGTCGGACATGACGGTGGCGGGCCAATCTAGTCTCGGGGTCGTGGGGACGACCCTATAGTCGTCGGACATGTCGACGGCTGGCCAACTTTGGCCCGTGGTTGTGGGGACGACCCTATAGTCGTCGGAAATGTCGGCGGCTGGCCAACCTGGACCCGGGGTCGTGGGGACGACCCTATAGTCGTCGGACTTGACGGTGGCGGGCCAATCTAGTCCCGGGGTCGTGGGGACGACCCTATAGTCGTCGGACATGTCGGCGGCTGGCCAACTTTGGCCCGGTGTCGTGGGGACGACCCTATAGTCGTCGGACAAGTCGGCGGCGGGCCAACTTTGTCCCGGGGTCGTGGGGACGACCCTATAGTCGTCGGACATGTCGGCGGCTGGCCAACCTAGTCCCGAGGTCGTCGGACATGTCGGCGGCTGGCCAACTTTGGCCCGTGGTCGTGGGAACGATCCAATAGTCGTCGGACATGTCGGCGGCTGGCCGACTTTGGCCCGTGGTCGTGGGGACGACCCTATAGTCGTTGGACATGTCAGCGGCTGGCCAACTTTGGCCCGGTGTCGTGGGGACGACTCTATAGTCGTCGGACATGTCGGCGGCTGGCCAACCTAGACCCGGGGTTCGTGGGGACGACCCTATTGTTGTCGGACATGTCGGCGGCTGGCCAACTTTGGCCCGAGGTCGTGGGGACGACCCTATAGTCGTTGGGCATGTCAGCGGCTGGCCAACTTTGGCCCGTGGTCGTGGGGACGATCCGATAGTCGTTGGACATGACGGTGCCGGGGCAATCGAGTCCCGGGGTCGTAGGTACGACCCTATAGTCGTCGGACATGTCGGGGATTGGCCACCTTTAGCGCGTGGTCGTGGGGACGACCCTATAGCCGTCGGATTTGACGGTGGCGGGCCAATCTAGTCCCTGGGTCGTGGGGACGACCCAACAGTCGTCGGACATTTCGGCGGCTTGCCAACTTTGGCCCGGTGTAGTGGGGACGCCTCTATAGTCGTCGAACATGTCGGCGGTTGGCCAACCTAGACCCGGGGTCGTAGGTACGACCCTATAGTCGTCGGACATGTCGGCGATTGGCCATTATTGGCCCGGGGCCGTGGGGACGACCCTATAGTCGTCGGACATGTCGGCAGCTGGCCAACTTTGGCCCGGGGTCGTGGGGACGACCCTATAGTCGTCGGACATGTCGGCGGCTGGCCAACTTTGGCCCGTGGTTGTGGGGACGACCCTATAGTCGTTGGACATGACGCTGGCGGGCCAATCTAGTCCCGGGGTCGTGGGGACGACCCTATAGTCGTCGGACAAGACGGCGGCTGGACATCTTTGGCCCGGGGTCGTGGGGACGACCCTATAGTCGTTGGACATGACGCTGGCGGGCCAATCTAGTCCCGGGGTCGTGGGGACGACCCTATAGTCGTCGGACATGTTGGCGGCTTGTCAGCCTAGTCCCGGGGTGGTGGGTACGACCCTATAGTCGTCGGACAAGTCGGCGGCGGGCCAACTTTGTCCCGGGGTCGTGGGGACGACCCTATAGTCGTCGGACATGTCGGCAGCTGGCCAACTTTGGCCCGGTGTCGTAGGGACGACACTATAGTCGTCGGAAATGTCGGCGGCTGGCCAACCTGGACCCGGGGTCGTGGGGACGACCCTATAGTCGTCGGACTTGACGGTGGCGGGCCAATCTAGTCCCGGGGTCGTGGGGATGACCCTATAGTCGTCGGACATGTCGGCGGCTGGCCAACTTTGGCCCGGTGTCGTAGGGACGACACTATAGTCGTCGGAAATGTCGGCGGCTGGCCAACCTGGACCCGGGGTGTTGGGGACGACCCTATTGTCGTCGGACATGACGGTGGCGGGCCAATCTAGTCTCGGGGTCGTGGGGACGACCCTATAGTCGTCGGACATGTCGACGGCTGGCCAACTTTGGCCCGTGGTTGTGGGGACGACCCTATAGTCGTCGGAAATGTCGGCGGCTGGCCAACCTGGACCCGGGGTCGTGGGGACGACCCTATAGTCGTCGGACTTGACGGTGGCGGGCCAATCTAGTCCCGGGGTCGTGGGGACGACCCTATAGTCGTCGGACAAGACGGCGGCTGGACATCTTTGGCCCGGGGTCGTGGGGACGACCCTATAGTCGGCGGACATGTTGGCGGCTTGTCAGCCTAGTCCCAGGGTCGTGGGTACGACCCTATAGTCGTCGGACAAGTCGGCGGCGGGCCAACCTTGTCCCGGGGTCGTGGGGACGACCCTATAGTCGTCGGACATGTCGGCGGCTGGCCAACTTTGGCCCGAGGTCGTGGGGACGACCCTATAGTCGTTGGGCATGTCAGCGGCTGGCCAACTTTGGCCCGTGGTCGTGGGGACGATCCGATAGTCGTTGGACATGACGGTGCCGGGGCAATCGAGTCCCGGGGTCGTAGGTACGACCCTATAGTCGTCGGACATGTCGGGGATTGGCCACCTTTAGCGCGTGGTCGTGGGGACGACCCTATAGCCGTCGGATTTGACGGTGGCGGGCCAATCTAGTCCCTGGGTCGTGGGGACGACCCAACAGTCGTCGGACATTTCGGCGGCTTGCCAACTTTGGCCCGGTGTAGTGGGGACGCCTCTATAGTCGTCGAACATGTCGGCGGTTGGCCAACCTAGACCCGGGGTCGTAGGTACGACCCTATAGTCGTCGGACATGTCGGCGATTGGCCATTATTGGCCCGGGGCCGTGGGGACGACCCTATAGTCGTCGGACATGTCGGCAGCTGGCCAACTTTGGCCCGTGGTTGTGGGGACGACCCTATAGTCGTCGGAAATGTCGGCGGCTGGCCAACCTGGACCCGGGGTCGTGGGGACGACCCTATAGTCGTCGGACTTGACGGTGGCGGGCCAATCTAGTCCCGGGGTCGTGGGGACGACCCTATAGTCGTCGGACAAGACGGCGGCTGGACATCTTTGGCCCGGGGTCGTGGGGACGACCCTATAGTCGGCGGACATGTTGGCGGCTTGTCAGCCTAGTCCCAGGGTCGTGGGTACGACCCTATAGTCGTCGGACAAGTTGGCGGCGGGCCAACCTTGTCCCGGGGTCGTGGGGACGACCCTATAGTCGTCGGACATGTCGGCGGCTGGCCAACTTTGGCCCGGTGTCGTGGGGACGACTCTATAGTCGTCGGAAATGTCGGCGGCTGGCCAACCTGGACCCGGGGTCGTGGGGACGACCCTATTGTCGTCGGACATGACGGTGGCGGGCCAATCTAGTCTCGCGGTCGTGGGGACGACCCTATAATCGTCGGACATGACGGTGGCGGGCCAATCTAGTCCCGGGGTCGTGGGGACGACCCTATAGTCGTCGTCCATGTCGGCGGCTGGCCAACTTTAGCCCGTGGTTGTGGGGACGACCCTATAATCGTTGGACATGACGGTGGCGGGCCAATCTAGTCCCGGGGTCGTGGGGACGACCCTATAGTCGTCGGACAAGACGGCGGCTGGACATCATTGGCCCGGGGTCGTGGGGACGACCCTATAGTCTTCGGACATGTTGGCGGCTTGTCAGCCTAGTCCCGGGGTCGTGGGGACGACCCTATAGTCGTTGGACAAGTCGGCGGCGGGCCAACCTTGTCCCGAGGTCGTGGGGACGACCCTATAGTCGTCGGACATGTCGGCGGCTGGCCAACTTTGGCCCGGTGTCGTGGGGACGACCCAATAGTGGTCGGACATGTCGGCGGCCGGCCAACCTAGTCCAGAGGTCGTGGGGACGACTCTATAGTCGTCGGACTTGACGGTGGCGGGCCAATCTAGTCCCGGGGTCGTGGGGACGACCCTACAGTCGTCGGACATTTCGGCGGCTTGCCAACTTTGGACCGGGGTCGTGGGGACGACCCTATAGTCGTCGGACTTGACGGTGGCGGGCCAATCTAGTCCCGAGGTCCTGGGGACGACCCAATAGTCGTCGGTCTTGACGGTGGCGGGCCAATGTAGTCCCGGGGTCGTGGGGACAACCCTAAAGCCGTCGGACATTTCAGCGGCTTGCCAACTTTGGCCCGGGGTCGTGGGGACTACCCTATAGTCGTCGGACAAGTCGGCGGCGGGCCAACCTTGTCCCGGGGTCGTGGGGATGACCCTATAGTCGTCGGACATGTCGGCGGCTGGCCAACTTTGGCCCGGTGTCGTGGGGACGACCCTATAGTCGTCGGACAAGTCGGCGGCGGGCCAACTTTGTCCCGGGGTCGTGGGGACGACCCTATAGTCGTCGGACATGTCGGCGGCTGGCCAACCTAGTCCCGAGGTCGTCGGACATGTCAGCGGCTGGCCAACTTTGGCCCGGTGTCGTGGGGACGACTCTATAGTCGTCGGACATGTCGGCGGCTGGCCAACCTAGACCCGGGGTTCGTGGGGACGACCCTATTGTCGTCGGACATGTCGGCGGCTGGTCAACTTTGGCCCGAGGTCGTGGGGACGACCCTATAGTCGTTGGGCATGTCAGCGGCTGGCCAACTTTGGCCCGTGGTCGTGGGGACGATCCGATAGTCGTTGGACATGACGGTGCCGGGGCAATCGAGTCCCGGGGTCGTAGGTACGACCCTATAGTCGTCGGACATGTCGGGGATTGGCCACCTTTAGCGCGTGGTCGTGGGGACGACCCTATAGCCGTCGGATTTGACGGTGGCGGGCCAATCTAGTCCCTGGGTCGTGGGGACGACCCAACAGTCGTCGGACATTTCGGCGGCTTGCCAACTTTGGCCCGGTGTAGTGGGGACGCCTCTATAGTCGTCGAACATGTCGGCGGTTGGCCAACCTAGACCCGGGTTCGTAGGTACGACCCTATAGTCGTCGGACATGTCGGCGATTGGCCATTATTGGCCCGGGGCCGTGGGGACGACCCTATAGTCGTCGGACATGTCGGCAGCTGGCCAACTTTGGCCCGGGGTCGTGGGGACGACCCTATAGTCGTCGGACATGTCGGCGGCTGGCCAACTTTGGCCCGTGGTTGTGGGGACTACCCTATAGTCGTTGGACATGACGCTGGCGGGCCAATCTAGTCCCGGGGTCGTGGGGACGACCCTATAGTCGTCGGACATGTTGGCGATTGGCCAACATTGGCCCGGGGTCGTCGGGACGACCCTATAGTCGTCGGACATGTCGGCGGCTGGCCAACCTAGTCCCGGGGCCGTGGGGACGACCCTATAGTCGTCGGACATTTCGGCGGCTTGCCAACTTTGGCCCGGGGTCGTGGGGACGACCCTATAGTCGTCGGACATGTCGGCGGCTGGCCAACTTTGGCCCGTGGTTGTGGGGACGACCCTATAGTCGTTGGACATGACGGTGGCGGGCCAATCTAGTCCCGGGGTCGTGGGGACGACCCTATAGTCGTCGGACAAGACGGCGGCTGGCCAACTTTGGCCCGGTGTCGTGGGACGACTCTATAGTCGTCGGAAATGTCGGCGGCTGGCCAACCTGGACCCGGGGTCGTGGGGACGACCCTATAGTCGTCGGACTTGACGGTGGCGGGCCAATCTAGTCCCGAGGTCGTGGGGACGACCCTATAGTCGTCGGACAAGACGGCGGCTGGACATCTTTGGCCCGGGGTCGTGGGGACATGTTGGCGGCTTGTCAGCCTAGTCCCGGGGTCGTGGGTACGACCCTATAGTCGTCGGACAAGTCGGCGGCTGGCCAACCTAGACCCGGGGTCGTGGGGACGACCCTATTGTCGTCGGACATGACGGTGGCCGGCCAATCTAGTCCCGGGGTCGTGGGGACGACCCTATAGTCGTCGAACAATTCGGCGGCGGGCCAAACTTGTCCCGGGGTCGTGGGGACGACCCTATAATCGTCGGACATGACGGTGGCGGGCCAATCTAGTCCCGGGGTCGTGGGGATGACCCTATAGTCGTCGGACATGTCGGCGGCTGGCCAACTTTGGCCCGGTGTCGTAGGGACGACACTATAGTCGTCGGAAATGTCGGCGGCTGGCCAACCTGGACCCGGGGTGTTGGGGACGACCCTATTGTCGTCGGACATGACGGTGGCGGGCCAATCTAGTCTCGGGGTCGTGGGGACGACCCTATAGTCGTCGGACATGTCGACGGCTGGCCAACTTTGGCCCGTGGTTGTGGGGACGACCCTATAGTCGTCGGAAATGTCGGCGGCTGGCCAACCTGGACCCGGGGTCGTGGGGACGACCCTATAGTCGTCGGACTTGACGGTGGCGGGCCAATCTAGTCCCGGGGTCGTGGGGACGACCCTATAGTCGTCGGACATGTCGGCGGCTGGCCAACTTTGGCCCGGTGTCGTGGGGACGACCCTATAGTCGTCGGACAAGTCGGCGGCGGGCCAACTTTGTCCCGGGGTCGTGGGGACGACCCTATAGTCGTCGGACATGTCGGCGGCTGGCCAACCTAGTCCCGAGGTCGTCGGACATGTCGGCGGCTGGCCAACTTTGGCCCGTGGTCGTGGGAACGATCCAATAGTCGTCGGACATGTCGGCGGCTGGCCAACTTTGGCCCGTGGTCGTGGGGACGACCCTATAGTCGTTGGACATGTCAGCGGCTGGCCAACTTTGGCCCGGTGTCGTGGGGACGACTCTATAGTCGTCGGACATGTCGGCGGCTGGCCAACCTAGACCCGGGGTTCGTGGGGACGACCCTATTGTTGTCGGACATGTCGGCGGCTGGCCAACTTTGGCCCGAGGTCGTGGGGACGACCCTATAGTCGTTGGGCATGTCAGCGGCTGGCCAACTTTGGCCCGTGGTCGTGGGGACGATCCGATAGTCGTTGGACATGACGGTGCCGGGGCAATCGAGTCCCGGGGTCGTAGGTACGACCCTATAGTCGTCGGACATGTCGGGGATTGGCCACCTTTAGCGCGTGGTCGTGGGGACGACCCTATAGCCGTCGGATTTGACGGTGGCGGGCCAATCTAGTCCCTGGGTCGTGGGGACGACCCAACAGTCGTCGGACATTTCGGCGGCTTGCCAACTTTGGCCCGGTGTAGTGGGGACGCCTCTATAGTCGTCGAACATGTCGGCGGTTGGCCAACCTAGACCCGGGGTCGTAGGTACGACCCTATAGTCGTCGGACATGTCGGCGATTGGCCATTATTGGCCCGGGGCCGTGGGGACGACCCTATAGTCGTCGGACATGTCGGCAGCTGGCCAACTTTGGCCCGGTGTCGTGGGGACGACCCTATAGTCGTCGGACATGTCGGCGGCTGGCCAACTTTGGCCCGTGGTTGTGGGGACGACCCTATAGTCGTTGGACATGACGCTGGCGGGCCAATCTAGTCCCGGGGTCGTGGGGACGACCCTATAGTCGTCGGACAAGACGGCGGCTGGACATCTTTGGCCCGGGGTCGTGGGGACGACCCTATAGTCGTCGGACATGTTGGCGGCTTGTCAGCCTAGTCCCAGGGTCGTGGGTACGACCCTATAGTCGTCGGACAAGTCGGCGGCGGGCCAACCTTGTCCCGGGGTCGTGGGCACGACCCTATAGTCGTCGGACATGTCGGCGGCTGGCCAACTTTGGCCCGGTGTCGTGGGGACGACTCTATAGTCGTCGGAAATGTCGGCGGCTGGCCAACCTGGACCCGGGGTCGTGGGGACGACCCTATTGTCGTCGGACATGACGGTGGCGGGCCAATCTAGTCTCGCGGTCGTGGGGACGACCCTATAATCGTCGGACATGACGGTGGCGGGCCAATCTAGTCCCGGGGTCGTGGGGACGACCCTATAGTCGTCGTCCATGTCGGCGGCTGGCCAACTTTAGCCCGTGGTTGTGGGGACGACCCTATAATCGTTGGACATGACGGTGGCGGGCCAATCTAGTCCCGGGGTCGTGGGGACGACCCTATAGTCGTCGGACAAGACGGCGGCTGGACATCATTGGCCCGGGGTCGTGGGGACGACCCTATAGTCTTCGGACATGTTGGCGGCTTGTCAGCCTAGTCCCGGGGTCGTGGGGACGACCCTATAGTCGTTGGACAAGTCGGCGGCGGGCCAACCTTGTCCCGGGGTCGTGGGGACGACCCTATAGTCGTCGGACATGTCGGCGGCTGGCCAACTTTGGCCCGGTGTCGTGGGGACGACCCAATAGTGGTCGGACATGTCGGCGGCCGGCCAACCTAGTCCCGAGGTCGTGGGGACGACTCTATAGTCGTCGGACTTGACGGTGGCGGGCCAATCTAGTCCCGGGGTCGTGGGGACGACCCTATAGTCGTCGGACATGTCGGCGGCTGGCCAACTTTGGCCCGGTGTCGTGGGGACGACCCTATAGTCGTCGGACAAGTCGGCGGCGGGCCAACTTTGTCCCGAGGTCGTGGGGACGACCCTATAGTCGTCGGACATGTCGGCGGCTGGCCAACCTAGACCCGGGGTCGTGGGGACGACCCTATTGTCGTCGGACATGACGGTGGCCGGCCAATCTAGTCCCGGGGTCGTGGGGACGACCCTATAGTCGTCGAACAATTCGGCGGCGGGCCAAACTTGTCCCGGGGTCGTGGGGACGACCCTATAATCGTCGGACATGACGGTGGCGGGCCAATCTAGTCCCGGGGTCGTGGGGACGACCCTATAGTCGTCGGACATGTCGGCGGCTGGCCAACTTTGGCCCGGTGTCGTGGGGACGACCCTATAGTCGTCGGACAAGTCGGCGGCGGGCCAACTTTGTCCCGGGGTCGTGGGGACGACCCTATAGTCGTCGGACATGTCGGCGGCTGGCCAACCTAGTCCCGAGGTCGTCGGACATGTCAGCGGCTGGCCAACTTTGGCCCGGTGTCGTGGGGACGACTCTATAGTCGTCGGACATGTCGGCGGCTGGCCAACCTAGACCCGGGGTTCGTGGGGACGACCCTATTGTCGTCGGACATGTCGGCGGCTGGCCAACTTTGGCCCGAGGTCGTGGGGACGACCCTATAGTCGTTGGGCATGTCAGCGGCTGGCCAACTTTGGCCCGTGGTCGTGGGGACGATCCGATAGTCGTTGGACATGACGGTGCCGGGGCAATCGAGTCCCGGGGTCGTAGGTACGACCCTATAGTCGTCGGACATGTCGGGGATTGGCCACCTTTAGCGCGTGGTCGTGGGGACGACCCTATAGCCGTCGGATTTGACGGTGGCGGGCCAATCTAGTCCCTGGGTCGTGGGGACGACCCAACAGTCGTCGGACATTTCGGCGGCTTGCCAACTTTGGCCCGGTGTAGTGGGGACGCCTCTATAGTCGTCGAACATGTCGGCGGTTGGCCAACCTAGACCCGGGGTCGTAGGTACGACCCTATAGTCGTCGGACATGTCGGCGATTGGCCATTATTGGCCCGGGGCCGTGGGGACGACCCTATAGTCGTCGGACATGTCGGCAGCTGGCCAACTTTGGCCCGGGGTCGTGGGGACGACCCTATAGTCGTCGGACATGTCGGCGGCTGGCCAACTTTGGCCCGTGGTTGTGGGGACGACCCTATAGTCGTTGGACATGACGCTGGCGGGCCAATCTAGTCCCGGGGTCGTGGGGACGACCCTATAGTCGTCGGACATGTTGGCGATTGGCCAACATTGGCCCGGGGTCGTCGGGACGACCCTATAGTCGTCGGACATGTCGGCGGCTGGCCAACCTAGTCCCGGGGCCGTGGGGACGACCCTATAGTCGTCGGACATTTCGGCGGCTTGCCAACTTTGGCCCGGGGTCGTGGGGACGACCCTATAGTCGCCGGACATGTCGGCGGCTGGCCAACTTTGGCCCGTGGTTGTGGGGACGACCCTATAGTCGTTGGACATGACGGTGGCGGGCCAATCTAGTCCCGGGGTCGTGGGGACGACCCTATAGTCGTCGGACATGTCGGCGATTGGCCATTATTGGCCCGGGGCCGTGGGGACGACCCTATAGTCGTCGGACATGTCGGCAGCTGGCCAACTTTGGCCCGGGGTCGTGGGGACGACCCTATAGTCGTCGGACATGTCGGCGGCTGGCCAACTTTGGCCCGTGGTTGTGGGGACGACCCTATAGTCGTTGGACATGACGCTGGCGGGCCAATCTAGTCCCGGGGTCGTGGGGACGACCCTATAGTCGTCGGACATGTTGGCGATTGGCCAACATTGGCCCGGGGTCGTCGGGACGACCCTATAGTCGTCGGACATGTCGGCGGCTGGCCAACCTAGTCCCGGGGCCGTGGGGACGACCCTATAGTCGTCGGACATTTCGGCGGCTTGCCAACTTTGGCCCGGGGTCGTGGGGACGACCCTATAGTCGCCGGACATGTCGGTGGCTGGCCAACTTTGGCCCGTGGTTGTGGGGACGACCCTATAGTCGTTGGACATGACGGTGGCGGGCCAATCTAGTCCCGGGGTCGTGGGGACGACCCTATAGTCGTCGGACAAGACGGCGGCTGGCCAACTTTGGCCCGGTGTCGTGGGACGACTCTATAGTCGTCGGAAATGTCGGCGGCTGGCCACCCTGGACCCGGGGTCGTGGGGACGACCCTATAGTCGTCGGACTTGACGGTGGCGGGCCAATCTAGTCCCGAGGTCGTGGGGACGACCCTATAGTCGTCGGACAAGACGGCGGCTGGACATCTTTGGCCCGGGGTCGTGGGGACATGTTGGCGGCTTGTCAGCCTAGTCCCGGGGTCGTGGGTACGACCCTATAGTCGTCGGACAAGTCGGCGGCTGGCCAACCTAGACCCGGGGTCGTGGGGACGACCCTATTGTCGTCGGACATGACGGTGGCCGGCCAATCTAGTCCCGGGGTCGTGGGGACGACCCTATAGTCGTCGAACAATTCGGCGGCGGGCCAAACTTGTCCCGGGGTCGTGGGGACGACCCTATAATCGTCGGACATGACGGTGGCGGGCCAATCTAGTCCCGGGGTCGTGGGGATGACCCTATAGTCGTCGGACATGTCGGCGGCTGGCCAACTTTGGCCCGGTGTCGTAGGGACGACACTATAGTCGTCGGAAATGTCGGCGGCTGGCCAACCTGGACCCGGGGTGTTGGGGACGACCCTATTGTCGTCGGACATGACGGTGGCGGGCCAATCTAGTCTCGGGGTCGTGGGGACGACCCTATAGTCGTCGGACATGTCGACGGCTGGCCAACTTTGGCCCGTGGTTGTGGGGACGACCCTATAGTCGTCGGAAATGTCGGCGGCTGGCCAACCTGGACCCGGGGTCGTGGGGACGACCCTATAGTCGTCGGACTTGACGGTGGCGGGCCAATCTAGTCCCGGGGTCGTGGGGACGACCCTATAGTCGTCGGACATGTCGGCGGCTGGCCAACTTTGGCCCGGTGTCGTGGGGACGACCCTATAGTCGTCGGACAAGTCGGCGGCGGGCCAACTTTGTCCCGGGGTCGTGGGGACGACCCTATAGTCGTCGGACATGTCGGCGGCTGGCCAACCTAGTCCCGAGGTCGTCGGACATGTCGGCGGCTGGCCAACTTTGGCCCGTGGTCGTGGGAACGATCCAATAGTCGTCGGACATGTCGGCGGCTGGCCAACTTTGGCCCGTGGTCGTGGGGACGACCCTATAGTCGTTGGACATGTCAGCGGCTGGCCAACTTTGGCCCGGTGTCGTGGGGACGACTCTATAGTCGTCGGACATGTCGGCGGCTGGCCAACCTAGACCCGGGGTTCGTGGGGACGACCCTATTGTTGTCGGACATGTCGGCGGCTGGCCAACTTTGGCCCGAGGTCGTGGGGACGACCCTATAGTCGTTGGGCATGTCAGCGGCTGGCCAACTTTGGCCCGTGGTCGTGGGGACGATCCGATAGTCGTTGGACATGACGGTGCCGGGGCAATCGAGTCCCGGGGTCGTAGGTACGACCCTATAGTCGTCGGACATGTCGGGGATTGGCCACCTTTAGCGCGTGGTCGTGGGGACGACCCTATAGCCGTCGGATTTGACGGTGGCGGGCCAATCTAGTCCCTGGGTCGTGGGGACGACCCAACAGTCGTCGGACATTTCGGCGGCTTGCCAACTTTGGCCCGGTGTAGTGGGGACGCCTCTATAGTCGTCGAACATGTCGGCGGTTGGCCAACCTACACCCGGGGTCGTAGGTACGACCCTATAGTCGTCGGACATGTCGGCGATTGGCCATTATTGGCCCGGGGCCGTGGGGACGACCCTATAGTCGTCGGACATGTCGGCAGCTGGCCAACTTTGGCCCGGGGTCGTGGGGACGACCCTATAGTCGTCGGACATGTCGGCGGCTGGCCAACTTTGGCCCGTGGTTGTGGGGACGACCCTATAGTCGTTGGACATGACGCTGGCGGGCCAATCTAGTCCCGGGGTCGTGGGGACGACCCTATAGTCGTCGGACAAGACGGCGGCTGGACATCTTTGGCCCGGGGTCGTGGGGACGACCCTATAGTCGTCGGAAATGTTGGCGGCTTGTCAGCCTAGTCCCAGGGTCGTGGGTACGACCCTATAGTCGTCGGACAAGTCGGCGGCGGGCCAACCTTGTCCCGGGGTCGTGGGCACGACCCTATAGTCGTCGGACATGTCGGCGGCTGGCCAACTTTGGCCCGGTGTCGTGGGGACGACTCTATAGTCGTCGGAAATGTCGGCGGCTGGCCAACCTGGACCCGGGGTCGTGGGGACGACCCTATAGTCGTCGGAAATGTCGGCGGCTGGCCAACCTGGACCCGGGGTCGTGGGGACGACCCTATTGTCGTCGGACATGACGGTGGCGGGCCAATCTAGTCTCGCGGTCGTGGGGACGACCCTATAATCGTCGGACATGACGGTGGCGGGCCAATCTAGTCCCGGGGTCGTGGGGACGACCCTATAGTCGTCGTCCATGTCGGCGGCTGGCCAACTTTAGCCCGTGGTTGTGGGGACGACCCTATAATCGTTGGACATGACGGTGGCGGGCCAATCTAGTCCCGGGGTCGTGGGGACGACCCTATAGTCGTCGGACAAGACGGCGGCTGGACATCATTGGCCCGGGGTCGTGGGGACGACCCTATAGTCTTCGGACATGTTGGCGGCTTGTCAGCCTAGTCCCGGGGTCGTGGGGACGACCCTATAGTCGTTGGACAAGTCGGCGGCGGGCCAACCTTGTCCCGGGGTCGTGGGGACGACCCTATAGTCGTCGGACATGTCGGCGGCTGGCCAACTTTGGCCCGGTGTCGTGGGGACGACCCAATAGTGGTCGGACATGTCGGCGGCCGGCCAACCTAGTCCCGAGGTCGTGGGGACGACTCTATAGTCGTCGGACTTGACGGTGGCGGGCCAATCTAGTCCCGGGGTCGTGGGGACGACCCTACAGTCGTCGGACATTTCGGCGGCTTGCCAACTTTGGACCGGGGTCGTGGGGACGACCCTATAGTCGTCGGACTTGACGGTGGCGGGCCAATCTAGTCCCGAGGTCCTGGGGACGACCCAATAGTCGTCGGACTTGACGGTGGCGGGCCAATGTAGTCCCGGGGTCTTGGGGACAACCCTAAAGCCGTCGGACATTTCAGCGGCTTGCCAACTTTGGCCCGGGGTCGTGGGGACTACCCTATAGTCGTCGGACAAGTCAGCGGCGGGCCAACCTTGTCCCGGGGTCGTGGGGACGACCCTATAGTCGTCGGACATGTCGGCGGCTGGCCAACTTTGGCCCGGTGTCGTGGGGACGACTCTATAGTCGTCGGAAATGTCGGCGGCTGGCCAACCTGGACCCGGTGTCGTGGGGACGACTCTATAGTCGTCGGAAATGTCGGCGGCTGGCCAACCTGGACCCGGGGTCGTGGGGACAACCCTATTGTCGTCGGACATGACGGTAGCGGGCCAATCTAGTCTCGGGGTCGTGGGGACGACCCTATAGTCGTCGGACATGACGGTGGCGGGCCAATCTAGTCCCGGGGTCGTGGGGACGACCCTATAGTCGTCGGACATGTCGGCGGCTGGCCAACTTTGGACCGGGGTCGTGGGGACGAACCTACAGTCGTCGGACATTTCGGCGGCTTGCCAACTTTGGCCCGGGGTCGTGGGGACGACCCTATAGTCGTCGGACTTGACGGTAGCGGGCCAATCTAGTCCCGAGGTCGTGGGAACGACCCTATAGTCGTCGGACAAGTCGGCGGCGGGCCAACCTAGTCCCGAGGTCGTGGGGACGACCCTATAGTCGTCGGACTTGACGGTGGCGGGCCAATCTTGTCCCGGGGTCGTGGAGACGACCCTACAGTCGTCGGACATTTCGGCGGCTTGCCAACTTTGGCCCGGGGTCGTGGGACGACCCTATAGTCGTCGGACTTGACGGTAGCGGGCCAATCTAGTCCCGAGGTCTTGGGGACGACCCTATAGTCTTCGGACATGACGGTAGCGGGCCAATCTAGACCCGAGGTCGTGGGGACGACCCTATAGTAGTCGGACATGTCGGCGGCTGTCCAACTTTGGCCCGGTGTCGTGGGGACGACTCTATAGTCGTCGGAAATGTCGGCGGCTGGCCAACCTGGACCGGTGTCGTGGGGACGACTCTATAGTCGTCGGAAATGTCGGCGGCTGGCCAACCTAGTCCCGGGGTCGTGGGGACGACCCTATAGTCGTCGGACATTTCGGCGGCTTGCCAACTTTGGCCCGGGGTCGTGGGGACGACCCTATAGTCGTCGGATATGTCGGCGGCTGGCCAACTTTGGCCCGTGGTTGTGGGGACGACCCTATAGTCGTTGGACATGACGGTGGCGGGCCAATCTAGTCCCGGGGTCGTGGGGACGACCCTATAGTCGTCGGACATGTCGGCGGCTGGCCAACTTTGGACCGGTGTCGTGGGGACGACTCTATAGTCGTCGGAAATGTCGGCGGCTGGCCAACCTGGACCCGGAGTCGTGGGGCCGACCCTATTGTCGTCGGACATGACGGTGGCGGGCCAATCTAGTCTCGGGGTCGTGGGGACGACCCTATAGTCGTCGCACATGTCGGCGGCTGGCCAACTTTGGCCCGGGGTCGTAGGGACGACCCTATAGTCGTCGGACATGTCGACGGCTGGCCAACTTTGGCCCGTGGTTGTGGGGACGACCCTATAGTCGTCGGAAATGTCGGCGGCTGGCCAACCTGGACCCGGGGTCGTGGGGACGACCCTATAGTCGTCGGACTTGACGGTGGCGGGCCAATCTAGTCCCGGGGTCGTGGGGACGACCCTATAGTCGTCGGACATGTCGGCGGCTGGCCAACTTTGGCCCGGTGTCGTGGGGACTACTCTATAGTCGTCGGAAATGTCGGCGGCTGGCCAACCTGGACCCGGGGTCGTGGGGACGACCCTATTGTCGTCGGACATGACGGTGGCGGGCCAATCTAGTCTCGGGGTCGTGGGGACGACCCTATAGTCGTCGGACATGTCGGCGGCTGGCCAACTTTGGCCCGGGTCGTGGGGACGACTCTATAGTCGTCGGAAATGCCGGCGGCTGGCCAACCTGGACTCGGGGTCGTGGGGACGACCCTATAGTCGTCGGACAAGACGGCGGCTGGACATCTTTGGCCCGGGGTCGTGGGGACGACCCTATAGTCGTCGGACATGTTGGCGGCTTGTCAGCGTAGTCCCGGGGTGGTGGGTACGACCCTATAGTCGTCGGACAAGTCGGCGGCGGGCCAACCTTGTCCCGGGGTCGTGGGGACGACCCTATAGTCGTCGGACATGTCGGCAGCTGGCCAACTTTGGCCCGGGGTCGTGGGGACGACCCTATAGTCGTCGGACATGTCGGCGGCTGGACATCTTTGGCCCGGGGTCGTGGGGACGACCCTATAGTCGTCGGACATGTTGGCGGCTTGTCAGCGTAGTCCCGGGGTGGTGGGTACGACCCTATAGTCGTCGGACAAGTCGGCGGCGGGCCAACCTTGTCCCGGGGTCGTGGGGACGACCCTATAGTCGTCGGACATGTCGGCAGCTGGCCAACTTTGGCCCGGGGTCATGGGTACGACCCTATAGTCGTCGGACATGTTGGCGGCTTGTCAGCCTAGTCCCAGGGTCATGGGTACGACCCTATAGTCGTCGGACAAGTCGGCGGCGGGCCAACCTTGTCCCGGGGTTGTGGGGACGACCCTATAGTCGTCGGACATGTCGGCAGCTGGCCAACTTTGGCCCGGGGTCGTGGGGACGACCCTATAGTCGTCGGACATGTCGGCGGCTGGCCAACTTTGGCCCGTGGTTGTGGGGACGACCCTATAGTCGTTGGACATGACGCTGGCGGGCCAATCTAGTCCCGGGGTCGTGGGGACTACCCTATAGTCGTAGGACCAGACGGCGGCTGGACATCTTTGGCCCGGGGTCGTGGGGACGACCCTATAGTCGTCGGACATGTTGGCGGCTTGTCAGCCTAGTCCCAGGGTCATGGGTACGACCCTATAGTCGTCGGACAAGTCGGCGGCGGGCCAACCTTGTCCCGGGGTCGTGGGGACGACCCTATAGTCGTCGGACATGTCGGCGGCTGGCCAACTTTGGCCCGTGGTTGTGGGGACGACCCTATAGTCGTTGGACATGACGCTGGCGGGCCAATCTAGTCCCGGGGTCGTGGGGACGACCCTATAGTCGTCGGACATGTCGGCGGCTGGTCAACTTTGGCCCGTGGTCGTGGGGACGACCCTATAGTCGTCGGACAAGACGGTGGCGGACCAATCTAGTCCCGGGGTCGTGGGGACGACCCTATAGTCGTCGGACATGTCGGCGGCTGGCCAACTTTGGCCCGTGGTCGTGGGGACGATCCAATAGTCGTCGGACATGTCGGCGGCTGGCCAACTTTGGCCCGTGGTTGTGGGGACGACCCTATAGTCGTTGGACATGACGGTGGCGGGCCAATCTAGTCCCGGGGTCGTGGGGACGACCCTATAGTCGTCGGACAAGACGGCGGCTGGACATCTTTGGCCCGGGGTCGTGGGGACGACCCTATAGTCGTCGGACATGTTGGCGGCTTGTCAGCCTAGTCCCGGGGTCGTGGGTACGACCCTATAGTCGTCGGACAAGTCGGCGGCTGGCCAACCTAGACCCGGGGTCGTGGGGACGACCCTATTGTCGTCGGACATGACGGTGGCGGGCCAATCTAGTCCCGGGGTCGTGGGGACGACCCTATAGTCGTCGGACAAGACGGTGGCGGACCAATCTAGTCCCGGGGTCGTGGGGACGACCCTATAGTCGTCGGACATGTCGGCGGCTGGCCAACTTTGGCCCGTGGTCGTGGGGACGATCCAATAGTCGTCGGACATGTCGGCGGCTGGCCAACTTTGGCCCGTGTTTGTGGGGACGACCCTATAGTCGTTGGACATGACGCTGGCGGGCCAATCTAGTCCCGGGGTCGTGGGGACGACCCTATAGTCGTCGGACATGTCGGCGGCTGGTCAACTTTGGCCCGTGGTCGTGGGGACGACCCTATAGTCGTCGGACAAGACGGTGGCGGACCAATCTAGTCCCGGGGTCGTGGGGACGACCCTATAGTCGTCGGACATGTCGGCGGCTGGCCAACTTTGGCCCGTGGTCGTGCGGACGATCCAATAGTCGTCGGACATGTCGGCGGCTGGCCAACTTTGGCCCGTGGTTGTGGGGACGACCCTATAGTCGTTGGACATGACGGTGGCGGGCCAATCTAGTCCCGGGGTCGTGGGGACGACCCTATAGTCGTCGGACAAGACGGCGGCTGGACATCTTTGGCCCGGGGTCGTGGGGACGACCCTATAGTCGTCGGACATGTTGGCGGCTTGTCAGCCTAGTCCCGGGGTCGTGGGTACGACCCTATAGTCGTCGGACAAGTCGGCGGCTGGCCAACCTAGACCCGGGGTCGTGGGGACGACCCTATTGTCGTCGGACATGACGGTGGCGGGCCAATCTAGTCCCGGGGTCGTGGGGACGACCCTATAGTCGTCGGACATGTCGGCGGCTGGCCAACTTTGGCCCGGGGTCGTGGGGACGACTCTATAGTCGTCGGAAATGTCGGCGGCTGGCCAACCTGGACTCGGGGTCGTGGGGACGACCCTATAGTCGTCGGACAAGACGGTGGCGGACCAATCGAGTCCCGGGGTCGTGGGGACGACCCTATAGTCGTCGGACATGTCGGCGGCTGGCCAACTTTGGCCCGTGGTCGTGGGGACGATCCAATAGTCGTCGGACATGTCGGCGGCTGGACATCTTTGGCCCGGGGTCGTGGGGACGACCCTATAGTCGTCGGACATGTTGGCGGCTTGTCAGCCTAGTCCCGGGGTCGTGGGGACGACCCTATAGTCGTCGGACATGTCGGCGGCTGGTCAACTTTGGCCCAGGGTCGTGGGGACGACCCTATAGTCGTAGGACAAGACGGTGGCGGACCAATCTAGTCCCGGGGTCGTGGGGACGACCCTATTGTCGTCGGACATGACGGTGGCGGGCCAATCTAGTCTCGGGGTCGTGGGGACGACTCTATAGTCGTCGGAAATGTCGGCGGCTGGCCAACCTGGACCCGGGGTCGTGGGGACGACCCTATTGTCGTCGGACATGACGGTGGCGGGCCAATCTAGTCTCGCGGTCGTGGGGACGACCCTATAATCGTCGGACATGACGGTGGCGGGCCAATCTAGTCCCGGGGTCGTGGGGACGACCCTATAGTCGTCGGACATGTCGGCGGCTGGTCAACTTTGGCCCGGGGTCGTGGGGACGACCCTATAGTCGTCGGACAAGACGGTGGCGGACCAATCTAGTCCCGGGGTCGTGGGGACGACCCTATAGTCGTCGAACAATTCGGCGGCGGGCCAAGCTTGTCCCGGTGTCGTGGGGACGACTCTATAGTCGTCGGAAATGTCGGCGGCTGGCCAACCTGGACCCGGGGTCGTGGGGACGACCCTATTGTCGTCGGACATGACGGTGGCGGGCCAATCTAGTCTCGGGGTCGTGGGGACGACCCTATAGTCGTCGGACAAGACGGCGGCTGGACATCTTTGACCCGGGGTCGTGGAGACGACCCTATAGTCGTCGGACATGTTGGCGGCTTGTCAGCCTAGTCCCGGGGTCGTGGGTACGACCCTATAGTCGTCGGACAAGTCGGCGGCTGGTCAACCTAGACCCGGGGTCGTGGGGACGACCTTATTGTCGTCGGACATGACGGTGGCGGGCCAATCTAGTCCCGGGGTCGTGGGGACGACCCTATAGTCGTCGAACAATTCGGTGGCGGGCCAAGCTTGTCCCGGGGTCGTGGGGACGACCCTATAATCGTCGGACATGACGGTGGCGGGCCAATCTAGTCCCGGGGTCGTGGGGACGACCCTATAGTCGTCGGACATGTCGGCGGCTGGCCAACTTTGGCCCGGTGTCGTGGGGACGACTCTATAGTCGTCGGAAATGTCGGCGGCTGGCCAACCTGGACCCGGAGTCGTGGGGCCGACCCTATTGTCGTCGGACATGACGGTGGCGGGCCAATCTAGTCTCGGGGTCGTGGGGACGACCCTATAGTCGTCGCACATGTCGGCGGCTGGCCAACTTTGGCCCGGGGTCGTGGGGACGACCCTATAGTCGTCGGACATGTCGACGGCTGGCCAACTTTGGCCCGTGGTTGTTTGGACGACCCTATAGTCGTTGGACATGACGGTGGCGGGCCAATCTAGTCCCGGGGTCGTAGGGACGACCCTATAGTCGTCGGACAAGACGGCGGCTGGACATCTTTGGCCCGGGGTCGTGGGGACGACCCTATAGTCGTCGGACATGTTGGCGGCTTGTCAGCCTAGTCCCGGGGTCGTGGGGACGACCCTATTGTCGTCGGACATGACGGTGGCGGGCCAATCTAGTCCCGGGGTCGTGGGGACGACCCTATAGTCGTCGGACAAGTCGGCGGCGGGCCAAGCTTGTCCCGGGGTCGTGGGGACGACCCTATATTCGCCGGACATGACGGTGGCGGGCCAATCTAGTCCCGGGGTCGTGGGGACGACCCTATAATCGTTGGACATGACGGTGGCGGGCCAATCTAGTCCCGGGGTCGTAGGGACGACCCTATAGTCGTCGGACATGTTGGCGATTGGCCAACATTGGCCCGGGGTCGTCGGGACGACCCTGTAGTCGTCGGACATGTCGGCGGCTGGCCAACCTAGTCCCGGGGTCGTAGGGACGACCCTATAGTCGTCGGACATTTCGGCGGCTTGCCAACTTTGGCCCGGGGTCGTGGGGACGACCCTATAGTCGTCGGACATGTCGGCGGCTGGCCAACTTTGGCCCGTGGTTGTGGGGACGACCCTATAGTCGTTGGACATGACGGTGGCGGGCCAATCTAGTCCCGGGGTCGTGGGGACGACCCTATAGTCGTCGGACATATCGGCGGCTGGCCAACTTTGGCCCGGTGTCGTTGGGACGACTCTATAGTCGTCGGAAATGTCGGCGGCTGGCCAACCTGGACCCGGGGTCGTAGGGACGACCCTATAGTCGTCGGACAAGTCGGCGGCGGGCCAAGCTTGTCCCGGGGTCGTGGGGACGACCCTATATTCGCCGGACATGACGGTGGCGGGCCAATCTAGTCCCGAGGTCGTGGGGACGACCCTATAGTCGTCGGACTTGACGGTAGTGGGCCAATCTAGTCCCGAGGTCGTGGGGACGACCCTATAGTCGTCGGACATGTTGGCGATTGGCCAACTTTGGCCCGGGGTCGTGGGGACGACTCTATAGTCGTCGGACATGTCGGCGGCTGGCCAACCTCGACCCGGGGTCGTGGGGACGACCCTATTGTCGTCGGACATGACGGTGGCGGGCCAATCTATTCCCGGGGTCGTACGGACGACCCTATAGCCGTCGGACATGTTGGCGATTGGCCAACTTTGGCCCGGGGTCGTGGGGACGACCCTATAGTCGTCGGACATTTCGGCGGCGTGCCAACTTTGGCCCGGGGTTGTGGGGACGACCCTATAGTCGTCGGACATTTCGGCGGCATGCCAACTTTGGCTCGGGGTCGTGGGGACGACCCTATTGTCGTTGGACATGACGGTGGCGGACCAATCTAGTCCCGGGGTCGTGGGGACGACCCTATAGTCGTCGGACATGTCGGCGGCTGGCCAACTTTGGCCCGTGGTCGTGGGGACGATCCAATAGTCGTCGGACATGTCGGCGGCTGTCCAACTTTGGCCCGTGGTCGTGGGGACGACCCTATAGTCGTTGGACATGTCAGCAGCTAGCCAACTTTGGCCCGGTGTCGTGGGGACGACTCTATAGTCGTCGGACATGTCGGCGGCTGGCCAACCTCGACCCGGGGTCGTGGGGACGACCCTATTGTCGTCGGACATGACGGTGGCGGGCCAATCTATTCCCGGGGTCGTACGGACGACCCTATAGTCGTCGGACATGTTGGCGATTGGCCAACTTTGGCCCGGGGTCGTGGGGACGACCCTATTGTCGTCGGACATGACGGTGGCGGGCCAATCTATTCCCGGGGTCGTACGGACGACCCTATAGTCGTCGGACTTGACGGGGGCGGGCCAAACTAGTCCCGGGGTCGTGGGGACGACCCAATAGTCGTTGGACATATCGGCAGCTGGCCAACTTTGGCCCATGGTCGTGGGGACGACCCTATAGTCGTTGGACATGACGGTGGCGGGCCAATCTAGTCCCGGGGTCGTAGGGACGACCCTATAGTCGTCGGACATGTTGGCGATTGGCCAACATTGGCCCGGGGTCGTCGGGACGACCCTATAGTCGTCGGACATGTTGGCGATTGGCCAACATTGGCCCGGGGTCGTCGGGACGACCCTATAGTCGTCGGACATGTTGGCGGCTTGTCAGCCTAGTCCCGGGGTCGTGGGTACGACCCTATAGTCGTCGGACAAGTCGGCGGCGGGCCAACCTTGTCCCGGGGTCGTGGGGACGACCTTATAGTCGTCGAACATGATGGTGGCGGGCCAATCTAGTCCCGGGGTCGTGGGGACGACCCTATAGTCGTCGGACATTTCGGCGGCTTGCCAACTTTGGCCCGGGGTCGTGGGGACGACCCTATAGTCGTCGGACATTTCGGCGGCATGCCACCTTTGGCCCGGGGTCGTGGGTACGACCCTATAGTCGTCGGACATGTTGGCGATTGGCCAACATTGGCCCGGGGTCGTGGGTACGACCCTATAGTCGTCGGACATGTTGGCGATTGGCCAACATTGGCCCGGGGTCGTCGGGACGACCCTATAGTCGTCGGACATGTTGGCGGCTTGTCAGCCTAGTCCCGGGGTCGTGGGTACGACCCTATAGTCGTCGGACAAGTCGGCGGCGGGCCAACCTTGTCCCGGGGTCGTGGGGACGACCTTATAGTCGTCGAACATGATGGTGGCGGGCCAATCTACTCCCGGGGTCGTGGGGACGACCCTATAGTCGTCGGACATTTCGGCCGCTTGCCAACTTTGGCCCGGGGTCGTGGGGACGACCCTATAGTCGTCGGACATGACGGTGGCGGACCAATCTAGTCCCGGGGTCGTGGGGACGACCCTATAGTCGTCGGACATTTCGGCGGCGTGCCAACTTTGGCCCGGGGTCGTGGGGACGACCCTATAGTCGTCGGACATTTCGGCGGCATGCCAACTTTGGCTCGGGGTCGTGGGGACGACCCTATTGTCGTTGGACATGACGGTGGCGGGCCAATCTAGTCCCGGGGTCGTAGGGACGACCCTATAGTCGTCGGACATGTCGGCGATTGGCCAACATTGGCCCGGGGTCTTGGGGACGACCCTATAGTCGTCGGACATGTCGGCGGCTGGCCAAACTAGTCCCGAGGTCGTGGGGACGACCCTATAGTCGTCGGACATGACGGTGGCGGACCAATCTAGCCCCGGGGTCGTGGGGGCGACCCTATAGTCGTCGGACATGTCGGCGGCTGGCCATCTTTGGCCCGTGGTCGTGGGGCCGATCCAATAGTCGTCGGACATGTCGACGGCTGGCCAACTTTGGCCCGTGGTCGTGGGGACGACCCTATAGTCGTTGGACATGTCAGCGGCTGGCCAACTTTGGCCCGGTGTCGTGGGGACGACTCTATAGTCGTCGGATATGTCGGCGGCTGGCCAACCTAGACCCGGGGTCGTGGGGACGACCCCATTGTCTTCGGACATGACGGTGGCGGGCCAATCTATTCCCGGGGTCGTATGGACGACCCTATAGTCGTCGGACATGTTGGCGATTGGCCAACATTGGCCCGGGGTCGTGGGGACGACTCTATAGTCGTCGGACATGTTGGCGGCTTGTCAGCCTAGTCCCGGGGTCGTGGGTACGACCCTATAGTCGTCGGACAAGTCGGCGGCGGGCCAACCTTGCCCCGGGGTCGTGGGGACGACCCTATAGTCGTCGGACAAGACGGCGGCTGGACATCCTTGGCTCGCGGTCGTGGGGACGACCCTATAGTCGTCGGACATTTCGGCGGCTTGTCAACCTAGTCCCGGGGTCGTGGGGACGACCCTATAGTCGTTGGACATGACGGTGGCGGGCCAATCTAGTCCCGGGGTCGTGGGTACGACCCTATAGTCGTCGGACAAGACGGCGGCTGGACATCTTTGGCCCGCGGTCGTGGGGACGACCCTATAGTCGTCGGACATTTCGGCGGCTTGCCAACTTTGGCCCGGGGTCGTGGGGACGAACCTATAGTCGACGGACATGTCGGCGGCTGGCCAACTTTGGCCCGTGGTCGTGGAGACGATCCTATACTCGTCGGACTTGACGGTGGCGGGCCAATCTAGTCCGGGGTTGTGGGGACGACCCTATAGTCGTCGGACATTTCGGCGGCTTGCCAACTTTGGCCCGGGGTCGTGGGGACGACCCTATTGTCGTCGGACATGACGGTGGCGGGCCAATCTATTCCCGGGGTCGTACGGACGACCCTATAGTCGTCGGACATGTTGGCGATTGGCCAACTTTGGCCCGGGGTCGTGGGGACAACCCTATAGTCGTCGGACATTTCGGCGGCGTGCCAACTTTGGCCCGGGGTCGTGGGGACGACCCTATAGTCGTCGGACATTTCGGCGGCTGGCCATCTTTGGCCCGTGGTCGTGGGGACGATCCAATAGTCGTCGGACATGTCGACGGCTGGCCAACTTTGGCCCGTGGTCGTGGGGACGACCCTATAGTCGTTGGACATGTCAGCGGCTGGCCAACTTTGGCCCGGTGTCGTGGGGACGACCCTATAGTCGTCGGACATGTCGGCGGCTGGCCAAACTAGTCCCGAGGTCGTGGGGACGACCCTATAGTCGTCGGACTTCACGGTGGCGGGCCAATCTAGTCCCGGGGTCGTGGGGACGACCCTACAGTCGTCGGACATTTCGGCGGCTTGCCAACTTTGGCCCGGGGTCGTGGGGACGACCCTATAGTCGTCGGACATGACGGTGGCGGACCAATCTAGTCCCGGGGTCGTGGGGACGACCCTATAGTCGTCGGACATGTCGGCGGCTGGCCAACTTTGGCCCGTGGTCGTGGGGACGATCCAATAGTCGTCGGACATGTCGGCGGCTGGCCAACTTTGGCCCGTGGTCGTGGGGACGACCCTATAGTCGTTGGACATGTCAGCGGCTGGCCAACTTTGGCCCGGTGTCGTGGGGACGACTCTATAGTCGTCGGACATGTCGGCGGCTGGCCAACCTAGACCCGGGGTCGTGGGGACGACCCTATTGTCGTCGGACATGACGGTGGCGGGCCAATCTATTCCCGGGGTCGTACGGACGACCCTATAGTCGTCGGACATGTTGGCGATTGGCCAACTTTGGCCCGGGGTCGTGGGGACGACCCTATAGTCGTTGGACATGACGGTGGCGGGACAATCTAGTCCCGGGGTCGTGGGGACGACCCTATAGTCGTCGGACAAGACGGCGGCGGGCCAACCTTGCCCCGGGGTCGTGGGGACGACCCTATAGTCGTCGGACAAGACGGCGGCTGGACATCCTTGGCTCGCGGTCGTGGGGACGACCCTATAGTCGTCGGACATTTCGGCGGCTTGTCAACCTAGTCCCGGGGTCGTGGGGACGACCCTATAGTCGTTGGCAATGACGGTGGCGGGCCAATCTAGTCCCGGGGTCGTGGGTACGACCCTATAGTCGTCGGACAAGACGGCGGCTGGACATCTTTGGCCCGTGGTCGTGGGGACGATCCAATAGTCGTCGGACATGTCGACGGCTGGCCAACTTTGGCCCGTGGTCGTGGGGACGACCCTATAGTCGTTGGACATGTCAGCGGCTGGCCAACTTTGGCCCGGTGTCGTGGGGACGACTCTATAGTCGTCGGATATGTCGGCGGCTGGCCAACCTAGACCCGGGGTCGTGGGGACGACCCCATTGTCTTCGGACATGACGGTGGCGGGCCAATCTATTCCCGGGGTCGTATGGACGACCCTATAGTCGTCGGACATGTTGGCGATTGGCCAACATTGGCCCGGGGTCGTGGGGACGACTCTATAGTCGTCGGACATGTTGGCGGCTTGTCAGCCTAGTCCCGGGGTCGTGGGTACGACCCTATAGTCGTCGGACAAGTCGGCGGCGGGCCAACCTTGCCCCGGGGTCGTGGGGACGACCCTATAGTCGTCGGACAAGACGGCGGCTGGACATCCTTGGCTCGCGGTCGTGGGGACGACTCTATAGTCGTCGGACATGTTGGCGGCTTGTCAGCCTAGTCCCGGGGTCGTGGGTACGACCCTATAGTCGTCGGACAAGACGGCGGCGGGCCAACCTTGCCCCGGGGTCGTGGGGACGACCCTATAGTCGTCGGACAAGACGGCGGCTGGACATCCTTGGCTCGCGGTCGTGGGGACGACCCTATAGTCGTCGGACATTTCGGCGGCTTGTCAACCTAGTCCCGGGGTCGTAGGGACGACCCTATAGTCGTCGGACATGTTGGCGATTGGCCAACATTGGCCCGGGGTCGTCGGGACGACCCTATAGTCGTCGGACATGTTGGCGATTGGCCAACATTGGCCCGGGGTCGTCGGGACGACCCTATAGTCGTCGGACATGTTGGCGGCTTGTCAGCCTAGTCCCGGGGTCGTGGGTACGACCCTATAGTCGTCGGACAAGTCGGCGGCGGGCCAACCTTGTCCCGGGGTCGTGGGGACGACCTTATAGTCGTCGAACATGATGGTGGCGGGCCAATCTAGTCCCGGGGTCGTGGGGACGACCCTATAGTCGTCGGACATTTCGGCGGCTTGCCAACTTTGGCCCGGGGTCGTGGGGACGACCCTATAGTCGTCGGACATTTCGGCGGCATGCCACCTTTGGCCCGGGGTCGTGGGTACGACCCTATAGTCGTCGGACATGTTGGCGATTGGCCAACATTGGCCCGGGGTCGTGGGTACGACCCTATAGTCGTCGGACATGTTGGCGATTGGCCAACATTGGCCCGGGGTCGTCGGGACGACCCTATAGTCGTCGGACATGTTGGCGGCTTGTCAGCCTAGTCCCGGGGTCGTGGGTACGACCCTATAGTCGTCGGACAAGTCGGCGGCGGGCCAACCTTGTCCCGGGGTCGTGGGGACGACCTTATAGTCGTCGAACATGATGGTGGCGGGCCAATCTACTCCCGGGGTCGTGGGGACGACCCTATAGTCGTCGGACATTTCGGCCGCTTGCCAACTTTGGCCCGGGGTCGTGGGGACGACCCTATAGTCGTCGGACATGACGGTGGCGGACCAATCTAGTCCCGGGGTCGTGGGGACGACCCTATAGTCGTCGGACATTTCGGCGGCGTGCCAACTTTGGCCCGGGGTCGTGGGGACGACCCTATAGTCGTCGGACATTTCGGCGGCATGCCAACTTTGGCTCGGGGTCGTGGGGACGACCCTATTGTCGTTGGACATGACGGTGGCGGGCCAATCTAGTCCCGGGGTCGTAGGGACGACCCTATAGTCGTCGGACATGTCGGCGATTGGCCAACATTGGCCCGGGGTCTTGGGGACGACCCTATAGTCGTCGGACATGTCGGCGGCTGGCCAAACTAGTCCCGAGGTCGTGGGGACGACCCTATAGTCGTCGGACATGACGGTGGCGGACCAATCTAGCCCCGGGGTCGTGGGGGCGACCCTATAGTCGTCGGACATGTCGGCGGCTGGCCATCTTTGGCCCGTGGTCGTGGGGACGATCCAATAGTCGTCGGACATGTCGACGGCTGGCCAACTTTGGCCCGTGGTCGTGGGGACGACCCTATAGTCGTTGGACATGTCAGCGGCTGGCCAACTTTGGCCCGGTGTCGTGGGGACGACTCTATAGTCGTCGGATATGTCGGCGGCTGGCCAACCTAGACCCGGGGTCGTGGGGACGACCCCATTGTCTTCGGACATGACGGTGGCGGGCCAATCTATTCCCGGGGTCGTATGGACGACCCTATAGTCGTCGGACATGTTGGCGATTGGCCAACATTGGCCCGGGGTCGTGGGGACGACTCTATAGTCGTCGGACATGTTGGCGGCTTGTCAGCCTAGTCCCGGGGTCGTGGGTACGACCCTATAGTCGTCGGACAAGTCGGCGGCGGGCCAACCTTGCCCCGGGGTCGTGGGGACGACCCTATAGTCGTCGGACAAGACGGCGGCTGGACATCCTTGGCTCGCGGTCGTGGGGACGACCCTATAGTCGTCGGACATTTCGGCGGCTTGTCAACCTAGTCCCGGGGTCGTGGGGACGACCCTATAGTCGTTGGACATGACGGTGGCGGGCCAATCTAGTCCCGGGGTCGTGGGTACGACCCTATAGTCGTCGGACAAGACGGCGGCTGGACATCTTTGGCCCGCGGTCGTGGGGACGACCCTATAGTCGTCGGACATTTCGGCGGCTTGCCAACTTTGGCCCGGGGTCGTGGGGACGAACCTATAGTCGACGGACATGTCGGCGGCTGGCCAACTTTGGCCCGTGGTCGTGGAGACGATCCTATACTCGTCGGACTTGACGGTGGCGGGCCAATCTAGTCCGGGGTTGTGGGGACGACCCTATAGTCGTCGGACATTTCGGCGGCTTGCCAACTTTGGCCCGGGGTCGTGGGGACGACTCTATTGTCGTCGGACATGACGGTGGCGGGCCAATCTATTCCCGGGGTCGTACGGACGACCCTATAGTCGTCGGACATGTTGGCGATTGGCCAACTTTGGCCCGGGGTCGTGGGGACAACCCTATAGTCGTCGGACATTTCGGCGGCGTGCCAACTTTGGCCCGGGGTCGTGGGGACGACCCTATAGTCGTCGGACATTTCGGCGGCTGGCCATCTTTGGCCCGTGGTCGTGGGGACGATCCAATAGTCGTCGGACATGTCGACGGCTGGCCAACTTTGGCCCGTGGTCGTGGGGACGACCCTATAGTCGTTGGACATGTCAGCGGCTGGCCAACTTTGGCCCGGTGTCGTGGGGACGACCCTATAGTCGTCGGACATGTCGGCGGCTGGCCAAACTAGTCCCGAGGTCGTGGGGACGACCCTATAGTCGTCGGACTTCACGGTGGCGGGCCAATCTAGTCCCGGGGTCGTGGGGACGACCCTACAGTCGTCGGACATTTCGGCGGCTTGCCAACTTTGGCCCGGGGTCGTGGGGACGACCCTATAGTCGTCGGACATGACGGTGGCGGACCAATCTAGTCCCGGGGTCGTGGGGACGACCCTATAGTCGTCGGACATGTCGGCGGCTGGCCAACTTTGGCCCGTGGTCGTGGGGACGATCCAATAGTCGTCGGACATGTCGGCGGCTGGCCAACTTTGGCCCGTGGTCGTGGGGACGACCCTATAGTCGTTGGACATGTCAGCGGCTGGCCAACTTTGGCCCGGTGTCGTGGGGACGACTCTATAGTCGTCGGACATGTCGGCGGCTGGCCAACCTAGACCCGGGGTCGTGGGGACGACCCTATTGTCGTCGGACATGACGGTGGCGGGCCAATCTATTCCCGGGGTCGTACGGACGACCCTATAGTCGTCGGACATGTTGGCGATTGGCCAACTTTGGCCCGGGGTCGTGGGGACGACCCTATAGTCGTTGGACATGACGGTGGCGGGACAATCTAGTCCCGGGGTCGTGGGGACGACCCTATAGTCGTCGGACAAGACGGCGGCTGGACATCTTTGGCCCGCGGTCGTGGGGACGACCCTATAGTCGTCGGACATTTCGGCCGCTTGCCAACTTTGGCCCGGGGTCGTGGGGACGACCCTATAGTCGTCGGACTTGACGGTGGCGGGCCAATCTACTCCCGGGGTTGTGGGGACGACCCTATAGTCGTCGGATATGTCGGCGGCTTGCCAAATTTGCCCGGGGTCGTGGGGACGACCCTATAGTCGTCGGACTTGACGGTGGCGGGCCAATCTAGTCCCGGGGTCGTGGGCACGACCCAATAGTCTTTGGACATTACGGCGGCTGGCCAACTTTGGCCCATGGTCGTGGGGACGACCCTATAGTCGTTGGACATGTCGGTGGCGCGCCAATCTAGTCCCGGGGTCGTATGGAAGACCCTATAGTCGTCGGACATGTCGGCGATTGGCCAACATTGGCCCGGGGTCGTGGGGACCACCCTATAGTCGTCGGACATGACGGTGGCGGACCAATCTAGTCCCGGGGTCGTGGGGACGACCCTATAGTCGTCGGACATGTCGGCGGCTGGCCAACTTTGGCCCGTGGTCGTGGGGACGATCCAATAGTCGTCGGACATGTCGGCGGCCAGCCAACTTTGGCCCGTGGTCGTGGGGACGACCCTATAGTCGTTGGACATGTCAGCGGCTAGCCAACTTTGGCCCGGTGTCGTGGGGACGACTCTATAGTCGTCGGACATGTCGGCGGCTGGCCAACCTAGACCCGGGGTCGTGGGGACGACCCTATTGTCGTCGGACATCACGGTGGCGGGCCAATCTATTCCCGGGGTCGTACGGACGACCCTATAGTCGTCGGACATGTTGGCGATTGGCCAACTTTGGCCCGGGGTCGTGGGGACAACCCTATAGTCGTCGGACATTTCGGCGGCGTGCCAACTTTGGCCCGGGGTCGTGGGGACGACCCTATATTCGTCGGACATTTCGGCGGCATGCCAACTTTGGCTCGGGGTCGTGGGGACGACCCTATTGTCGTTGGACATGTCGGCGGCTGGCCAAACTAGTCCCGGGGTCGTGGGGACGACCCTATAGTCGTCGGACATGTCGGCGGCTGGCCAACTTTGGCCCGTGGTCGTGGGGACGATCCAATAGTCGTCGGACATGTCGGCGGCTGGCCAACTTTGGCCCGTGGTCGTGGGGACGACCCTATAGTCGTTGGACATGTCAGCGGCTGGCCAACTTTGGCCCGGTGTCGTGGGGACGACTCTATAGTCGTCGGACATGTCGGCGGCTGGCCAACCTAGACCCGGGGTCGTGGGGACGACCCTATTGTCGTCGGACATGACGGTGGCGGGCCAATCTATTCCCGGGGTCGTACGGACGACCCTATAGTCGTCGGACATGTTGGCGATTGGCCAACTTTGGCCCGGGGTCGTGGGGACGACCCTATAGTCGTTGGACATGACGGTGGCGGGACAATCTAGTCCCGGGGTCGTGGGGACGACCCTATAGTCGTCGGACTTGACGGTGGCGGGCCAAACTAGTCCCGGGGTCGTGGGGACGACCCAATAGTCGTTGGACATATCGGCAGCTGGCCAACTTTGGCCCATGGTCGTGGGGACGACCCTATAGTCGTTGGACATGACGGTGGCGGGCCAATCTAGTCCCGGGGTCGTAGGGACGACCCTATAGTCGTCGGACATGTTAGCGATTGGCCAACTTTGGCCCGGGGTCGTAGGGACGACCCTATAGTCGTCGGACATGACGGTAGCGGACCAATCTAGTCCCGGGGGCGTGGGGACGACCCTATAGTCGTCGGACATGTCGGCGGCTGGCCAACTTTGGCCCGTGGTCGTGGGGACGATCCAATAGTCGTCGGACATGTCGGCGGCAGGCCAACTTTGGCCCGTGGTCGTGGGGACGACCCTATAGTCGTTGGACATGTCAGCGGCTGGCCAACTTTGGCCCGGTGTCGTGGGGACGACTCTATAGTCGTCGGACATGTCGGCGGCGGGCCAACCTTGTCCCGGGGTCGTGGGGACGACCTTATAGTCGTCGGACATGATGGTGGCGGGCCAATCTAGTCCCGGGGTCGTGGGGACGACCCTATAGTCGTTGGACATGTCAGCGGCTGGCCAACTTTGGCCCGTGGTCGTGGGGACGACCCTATAGTCGTCGGACATGTTGGCGGCTTGTCAGCCTAGTCCCGGGGTCGTGGGTGCGACCCTATAGTCGTCGGACAAGTCGGCGGCGGGCCAACCTTGTCCCTGGGTCGTGGGGACGACCCTATAGTCGTCGGACATGACGGTGGCGGGCCAATCTAGTCCCGGGGTCGTGGGGACGACCCTATAGTCGTCGGACATTTCGGCGGCTTGTCAACCTAGTCCCGGGGTTGTGGGGACGACCCTATAGTCGTTGGACATGACGGTGGCGGGCCAATCTAGTCCCGGGGTCGTAGGGAAGACCCTATAGTCGTCGGACATGTCGGCGATTGGCCAACATTGGCCCGGGGTCGTGGGGACGACCCTATAGTCGACGGACATGTCGGCGGCTGGCCAACTTTGGCCCGTGGTCGTGGAGACGGTCCTATAGTCGTCGGACTTGACGGTGGCGGGCCAATCTAGTCCCGGGGTTGTGGGGACGACCCTATAGTCGTCGGACATTTCGGCGGCTTGCCAACTTTGGCCCGGGGTCGTGGGGACGACCCTATAGTCGTCGGACATGACGGCGGCTGGCCGACCTAGTCCCGAGGTCGTGGGGGCGACCGTATAGTCATCGGATATGTTGGCGGCTTGTCAACCTAGTCCCGGGGTCGTGGGGACGACCCTATAGTCGTTGGACATGACGGTGGCCGGCCAATCAAGTGCCGGGGTCGTAGGGACGACCCTATAGTCGACGGACATGTTGGTGATTGGCCAACATTGGCCCGGGCTCGTCGGGACGACCCTATAGTCGTCGGACATGTTGGCGGCTTGTCAGCCTAGTCCCGGGGTCGTGGGTACGACCCTATAGTCGTCGGACAAGTCGGCGGCGGGCCAACCTTGTCCCGGGGTCGTGGGGACGACCCTATAGTCATCGGACATGACGGTGGCGGGCCAATCTAGTCCCGGGGTCGTGGGGACGACCCTATAGTCGTCGGACAAGACGGCGGCTGGATATTCTTGGCTCGCGGTCGTGGGGACGACCCTATAGTCGTCGGACATTTCGGCGGCTTGCCAACTTTGGCCCGGGGTCGTGGGGACGACCCTATAGTCGTCGGACATTTCGGCGGCATGCCAACTTTGGCCCGGGGTCGTGGGGACGACCCTATAGTCGTTGGACATGACGGTGGCGGGCCAATCTAGTCCCGGGGTCGTTGGGACGACCCTATAGTCGTCGGACAAGTCGGCGATTGGCCAACATTGGCCCGAGGTCGTGGGGACGACCCTATAGTCGTCGGACATGTCGGCGGCTGGCCAACCTAGTCCCGAGGTCGTGGGGACGACCCTATAGTCGTCGGACTTCACGGTGGCGGGCCAATCTAGTCCCGGGGTCGTGGGGACGACCCTACAGTCGTCGGACATTTCGGCGGCGTGCCAACTTTGGCCCGGTGTCGTGGGGACGACCCTATAGTCGTCGGACATGACGGTGGCGGACCAATCTAGTCCCGGGGTCGTGGGGACGACCCTATAGTCGTCGGACATGTCGGCGGCTGGCCAACTTTGGCCCGTGGTCGTCGGGACGATCCAATAGTCGTCGGACATGTCGGCGGCTGGCCAACTTTGGCCCGTGGTCGTGGGGACGACCCTATAGTCGTTGGACATGTCAGCGGCTGGCCAACTTTGGCCCGTGGTCGTGGGGACGACCCTATAGTCGTCGGACATTTCGGCGGCTTGTCAACCTAGTCCCGGGGTTGTGGGGACGACCCTATAGTCGTTGGACATGACGGTGGCGGGCCAATCTAGTCCCGGGGTCGTAGGAACGACCCTATAGTCGTCGGACATGTCGGCGGCTTGCCAACTTTGGCCCGGGGTCGTGGGGACGACCCTATAGTCGTTGGACATGTCAGCGGCTGGCCAACTTTGGCCCGTGGTCGTGGGGACGACCCTATAGTCGTCGGACATGTTGGCGGCTTGTCAGCCTAGTCCCGGGGTCGTGGGTGCGACCCTATAGTCGTCGGACAAGTCGGCGGCGGGCCAACCTTGTCCCTGGGTCGTGGGGACGACCCTATAGTCGTCGGACATGACGGTGGCGGGCCAATCTAGTCCCGGGGTCGTGGGGACGACCCTATAGTCGTCGGACATTTCGGCGGCTTGTCAACCTAGTCCCGGGATTGTGGGGACGACCCTATAGTCGTTGGACATGACGGTGGCGGGCCAATCTAGTCCCGGGGTCGTAGGGAAGACCCTATAGTCGTCGGACATGTCGGCGATTGGCCAACATTGGCCCGGGGTCGTGGGGACGACCCTATAGTCGACGGACATGTCGGCGGCTGGCCAACTTTGGCCCGTGGTCGTGGAGACGATCCTATAGTCGTCGGACTTGACGGTGGCGGGCCAATCTAGTCCCGGGGTTGTGGGGACGACCCTATAGTCGTCGGACATTTCGGCGGCTTGCCAACTTTGGCCCGGGGTCGTGGGGACGACCCTATAGTCGTCGGACATGACGGCGGCTGGCCGACCTAGTCCCGAGGTCGTGGGGACGACCGTATAGTCGTCGGATATGTTGGCGGCTTGTCAACCTAGTCCCGGGGTCGTGGGGACGACCCTATAGTCGTTGGACATGACGGCGGCTGGACATCCTTGGCTCGCGGTCGTGGGGACGACCCTATAGTCGTCGGACATTTCGGCGGCTTGTCAACCTAGTCCCGGGGTCGTGGGGACGACCCTATAGTCGTCGGACATGTCGGCGGCTGGCCGACCTAGTCCCGAGGTCGTAGGGACGACCGTATAGTCGTCGGATATGTTGGCGGCTTGTCAACCTAGTCCCGGGGTCGTGGGGACGACCCTATAGTCGTCGGACATTTCGGCGGCTTGCCAACTTTGGCCCGGGGTCGTGGGGACGACCCTATAGTCGTCGGACATGACGGCGGCTGGCCGACCTAGTCCCGAGGTCGTGGGGGCGACCGTATAGTCGTCGGATATGTTGGCGGCTTGTCAACCTACTCCCGGGGTCGTGGGGACGACCCTATAGTCGTTGGACATGACGGCGGCTGGACATCCTTGGCTCGCGGTCGTGGGGACGACCCTATAGTCGTCGGACATTTCGGCGGCTTGTCAACCTAGTCCCGGGGTCGTGGGGACGACCCTATAGTCGTCGGACATGTCGGCGGCTGGCCGACCTAGTCCCGAGGTCGTAGGGACGACCGTATAGTCGTCGGATATGTTGGCGGCTTGTCAACCTAGTCCCGGGGTCGTGGGGACGACCCTATAGTCGACGGACATGTCGGCGGCTGGCCAACTTTGGCCCGTGGTCGTGGAGACGATCCTATACTCGTCGGACTTGACGGTGGCGGGCCAATCTAGTCCGGGGTTGTGGGGACGACCCTATAGTCGTCGGACATTTCGGCGGCTTGCCAACTTTGGCCCGGGGTCGTGGGGACGACCCTATAGTCGTCGGACATGTCGGCGGCTGGCCGACCTAGTCCCGAGGTCGTAGGGACGACCGTATAGTCGTCGGATATGTTGGCGGCTTGTCAACCTAGTCCCGGGGTCGTGGGGACGACCCTATAGTCGTTGGACATGACGGTGGCCGGCCAATCAAGTGCCGGGGTCGTAGGGACGACCCTATAGTCGACGGACATGTTGGTGATTGGCCAACATTGGCCGGGGGTCGTCGGGACGACCCTATAGTCGTCGGACATGTTGGCGGCTTGTCAGCCTAGTCCCGGGGTCGTGGGTACGACCCTATAGTCGTCGGACAAGTCGGCGGCGGGCCAACCTTGTCCCGGGGTCGTGGGGACGACCCTATAGTCATCGGACATGACGGTGGCGGGCCAATCTAGTCCCGGGGTCGTGGGGACGACCCTATAGTCGTCGGACAAGACGGCGGCTGGATATTCTTGGCTCGCGGTCGTGGGGACGACCCTATAGTCGTCGGACAAGTCGGCGATTGGCCAACATTGGCCCGAGGTCGTGGGGACGACCCTATAGTCGTCGGACATGTCGGCGGCTGGCCAACCTAGTCCCGAGGTCGTGGGGACGACCCTATAGTCGTCGGACTTCACGGTGGCGGGCCAATCTAGTCCCGGGGTCGTGGGGACGACCCTACAGTCGTCGGACATTTCGGCGGCGTGCCAACTTTGGCCCGGTGTCGTGGGGACGACCCTATAGTCGTCGGACATGACGGTGGCGGACCAATCTAGTCCCGGGGTCGTGGGGACGACCCTATAGTCGTCGGACATGTCCGCGGCTGGCCAACTTTGGCCCGTGGTCGTCGGGACGATCCAATAGTCGTCGGACATGTCGGCGGCTGGCCAACTTTGGCCCGTGGTCGTGGGGACGACCCTATAGTCGTTGGACATGTCAGCGGCTGGCCAACTTTGGCCCGTGGTCGTGGGGACGACCCTATAGTCGTCGGACATTTCGGCGGCCTGTCAACCTAGTCCCGGGGTTGTGGGGACGACCCTATAGTCGTTGGACATGACGGTGGCGGGCCAATCTAGTCCCGGGGTCGTAGGAACGACCCTATAGTCGTCGGACATGTCGGCTGCTTGCCAACTTTGGCCCGGGGTCGTGGGGACGACCCTATAGTCGTTGGACATGTTGGCGGCTTGTCAGCCTAGTCCCGGGGTCGTGGGTGCGACCCTATAGTCGTCGGACAAGTCGGCGGCGGGCCAACCTTGTCCCTGGGTCGTGGGGACGACCCTATAGTCGTCGGACATGACGGTGGCGGGCCAATCTAGTCCCGGGGTCGTGGGGACGACCCTATAGTCGTCGGACATTTCGGCGGCTTGTCAACCTAGTCCCGGGATTGTGGGGACGACCCTATAGTCGTTGGACATGACGGTGGCGGGCCAATCTAGTCCCGGGGTCGTAGGGAAGACCCTATAGTCGTCGGACATGTCGGCGATTGGCCAACATTGGCCCGGGGTCGTGGGGACGACCCTATAGTCGACGGACTTGACGGTGGCGGGCCAATCTAGTCCCGGGGTTGTGGGGACGACCCTATAGTCGTCGGACATTTCGGCGGCTTGCCAACTTTGGCCCGGGGTCGTGGGGACGACCCTATAGTCGTCGGACATGACGGCGGCTGGCCGACCTAGTCCCGAGGTCGTGGGGACGACCGTATAGTCGTCGGATATGTTGGCGGCTTGTCAACCTAGTCCCGGGGTCGTGGGGACGACCCTATAGTCGTTGGACATGACGGCGGCTGGACATCCTTGGCTCGCGGTCGTGGGGACGACCCTATAGTCGTCGGACATTTCGGCGGCTTGTCAACCTAGTCCCGGGGTCGTGGGGACGACCCTATAGTCGTCGGACATGTCGGCGGCTGGCCGACCTAGTCCCGAGGTCGTAGGGACGACCGTATAGTCGTCGGATATGTTGGCGGCTTGTCAACCTAGTCCCGGGGTCGTGGGGACGACCCTATAGTCGACGGACATGTCGGCGGCTGGCCAACTTTGGCCCGTGGTCGTGGAGACGATCCTATACTCGTCGGACTTGACGGTGGCGGGCCAATCTAGTCCGGGGTTGTGGGGACGACCCTATAGTCGTCGGACATTTCGGCGGCTTGCCAACTTTGGCCCGGGGTCGTGGGGACGACCCTATAGTCGTCGGACATGTCGGCGGCTGGCCGACCTAGTCCCGAGGTCGTAGGGACGACCGTATAGTCGTCGGATATGTTGGCGGCTTGTCAACCTAGTCCCGGGGTCGTGGGGACGACCCTATAGTCGTTGGACATGACGGTGGCCGGCCAATCAAGTGCCGGGGTCGTAGGGACGACCCTATAGTCGACGGACATGTTGGTGATTGGCCAACATTGGCCCGGGGTCGTCGGGACGACCCTATAGTCGTCGGACATGTTGGCGGCTTGTCAGCCTAGTCCCGGGGTCGTGGGTACGACCCTATAGTCGTCGGGCAAGTCGGCGGCGGGCCAACCTTGTCCCGGGGTCGTGGGGACGACCCTATAGTCGTCGGACATGACGGTGGCGGGCCAATCTAGTCCCGGGGTCGTGGGGACGACCCTATAGTCGTCGGACAAGACGGCGGCTGGATATTCTTGGCTCGCGGTCGTGGGGACGACCCTATAGTCGTCGGACATTTCGGCGGCTTGCCAACTTTGGCCCGGGGTCGTGGGGACGACCCTATAGTCGTCGGACATTTCGGCGGCATGCCAACTTTGGCCCGGGGTCGTGGGGACGACCCTATAGTCGTTGGACATGACGGTGGCGGGCCAATCTAGTCCCGGGGTCGTTGGGACGACCCTATAGTCGTCGGACAAGTCGGCGATTGGCCAACATTGGCCCGGGGTCGTGGGGACGACCCTATAGTCGTCGGACATGTCGGCGGCTGGCCAACCTAGTCCCGAGGTCGTGGGGACGACCCTATAGTCGTCGGACTTCACGGTGGCGGGCCAATCTAGTCCCGGGGTCGTGGGGACGACCCTACAGTCGTCGGACATTTCGGCGGCGTGCCAACTTTGGCCCGGTGTCGTGGGGACGACCCTATAGTCGTCGGACATGACGGTGGCGGACCAATCTAGTCCCGGGGTCGTGGGGATGACCCTATAGTCGTCGGACATGTCGGCGGCTGGCCAACTTTGGCCCGTGGTCGTCGGGATGATCCAATAGTCGTCGGACATGTCGGCGGCTGGCCAACTTTGGCCCGTGGTCGTGGGGACGACCCTATAGTCGTTGGACATGTCAGCGGCTGGCCAACTTTGGCCCGTGGTCGTGGGGTCGACCCTATAGTCGTCGGACATTTCGGCGGCTTGTCAACCTAGTCCCGGGGTTGTGGGGACGACCCTATAGTCGTTGGACATGACGGTGGCGGGCCAATCTAGTCCCGGGGTCGTAGGAACGACCCTATAGTCGTCGGACATGTCGGCGGCTTGCCAACTTTGGCCCGGGGTCGTGGGGACGACCCTATAGTCGTTGGACATGTCAGCGGCTGGCCAACTTTGGCCCGTGGTCGTGGGGACGACCCTATAGTCGTCGGACATTTCGGCGGCTTGTCAACCTAGTCCCGGGGTTGTGGGGACGACCCTATAGTCGTTGGACATGACGGTGGCGGGCCAATCTAGTCCCGGGGTCGTGGGGACGACCCTATAGTCGTCGGACAAGACGGCGGCTGGATATTCTTGGCTCGCGGTCGTGGGGACGACCCTATAGTCGTCGGACATGTCCGCGGCTGGCCAACCTAGACCCGGGGTCGTCGGGACGACCCTATTGTCGTCGGACATGACGGTGGCGGGCCAATCTATTCCCGGGGTCGTACGGACGACCCTATAGTCGTCGGATATGTTGGCGATTGGCCAACATTGGCCCGGGGTCGTGGGGACGACTCTATAGTCGTCGGACATGTTGGCGGCTTGTCAGCCTAGTCCCGGGGTCGTGGGTGCGACCCTATAGTCGTCGGACAAGTCGGCGGCGGGCCAACCTTGTCCCTGGGTCGTGGGGACGACCCTATAGTCGTCGGACATGACGGTGGCGGGCCAATCTAGTCCCGGGGTCGTGGGGACGACCCTATAGTCGTCGGACATTTCGGCGGCTTGTCAACCTAGTCCCGGGGTTGTGGGGACGACCCTATAGTCGTTGGACATGACGGTGGCGGGCCAATCTAGTCCCGGGGTCGTAGGAACGCCCCTTAAGTCGTCGGACATGTCGGCGGCTTGCCAACTTTGGCCCGGGGTCGTGGGGACGACCCTATAGTCGTCGGACAAGTCGGCGGCGGGGCAATCTAGTCCCGGGGTCGTGGGGACGACCCTATAGTCGTCGGACATGACGGTGGTGGGCCAGTCTAGTCCCGGGGTCGTGGGGACGACCCTATAATCGTCGGACAAGACGGCGGCTGGACATCCTTGGCTCGCGGTCGTGGGGACGATCCTATAGTCGTCGGACATGTCGGCGGCTGGCCAAATATGACCCGGGGACGTGGGGACGAGCCTATAGTCTTCGGACAAGTCGGCGGCTGGCCAACTTTGGCCCGTGGTCGTGGGGACGATCCAATAGTCGTCGGACATGTCGGCGGCTGGCCAACTTTGGCCCGTGGTCGTGGGGACGACCCTATAGTCGTTGGACATGTCAGCGGCTGGCCAACTTTGGCCCGGTGTCGTGGGGACGACTCTATAGTCGTCGGACATGTCGGCGGCTGGCCAACTTTGGCCCGTGGTCGTCGGGACGATCCAATAGTCGTCGGACATGTCGGCGGCTGGCCAACTTTGGCCCGTGGTCGTGGGGACGACCCTATAGTCGTTGGACATGTCAGCGGCTGGCCAACTTTGGCCCGTGGTCGTGGGGACGACCCTATAGTCGTCGGACATTTCGGCGGCTTGTCAACCTAGTCCCGGGGTTGTGGGGACGACCCTATAGTCATTGGACATGACGGTGGCGGGCCAATCTAGTCCCGGGGTCGTAGGAACGACCCTATAGTCGTCGGACATGTCGGCGGCTTGCCAACTTTGGCCCGGGGTCGTGGGGACGACCCTATAGTCGTTGGACATGTCAGCGGCTGGCCAACTTTGGCCCGTGGTCGTGGGGACGACCCTATAGTCGTCGGACATGTTGGCGGCTTGTCAGCCTAGTCCCGGGGTCGTGGGTGCGACCCTATAGTCGTCGGACAAGTCGGCGGCGGGCCAACCTTGTCCCTGGGTCGTGGGGACGACCCTATAGTCGTCGGACATGACGGTGGCGGGCCAATCTAGTCCCGGGGTCGTGGGGACGACCCTATAGTCGTCGGACATTTCGGCGGCTTGTCAACCTAGTCCCGGGGTTGTGGGGACGACCCTATAGTCGTTGGACATGACGGTGGCGGGCCAATCTAGTCCCGGGGTCGTAGGGAAGACCCTATAGTCGTCGGACATGTCGGCGATTGGCCAACATTGGCCCGGGGTCGTGGGGACGACCCTATAGTCGACGGACATGTCGGCGGCTGGCCAACTTTGGCCCGTGGTCGTGGAGACGATCCTATAGTCGTCGGACTTGACGGTGGCGGGCCAATCTAGTCCCGGGGTTGTGTGGACGACCCTATAGTCGTCGGACATTTCGGCGGCTTGCCAACTTTGGCCCGGGGTCGTGGGGACGACCCTATAGTCGTCGGACATTTCGGCGGCATGCCAACTTTGGCCCGGGGTCGTGGGGACGACCCTATAGTCGTTGGACATGACGGTGGCGGGCCAATCTAGTCCCGGGGTCGTTGGGACGACCCTATAGTCGTCGGACAAGTCGGCGATTGGCCAACATTGGCCCGAGGTCGTGGGGACGACCCTATAGTCGTCGGACATGTCGGCGGCTGGCCAACCTAGTCCCGAGGTCGTGGGGACGACCCTATAGTCGTCGGACTTCACGGTGGCGGGCCAATCTAGTCCCGGGGTCGTGGGGACGACCCTACAGTCGTCGGACATTTCGGCGGCGTGCCAACTTTGGCCCGGTGTCGTGGGGACGACCCTATAGTCGTCGGACATGACGGTGGCGGACCAATCTAGTCCCGGGGTCGTGGGGACGACCCTATAGTCGTCGGACATGTCCGCGGCTGGCCAACTTTGGCCCGTGGTCGTCGGGACGATCCAATAGTCGTCGGACATGTCGGCGGCTGGCCAACTTTGGCCCGTGGTCGTGGGGACGACCCTATAGTCGTTGGACATGTCAGCGGCTGGCCAACTTTGGCCCGTGGTCGTGGGGACGACCCTATAGTCGTCGGACATTTCGGCGGCCTGTCAACCTAGTCCCGGGGTTGTGGGGACGACCCTATAGTCGTTGGACATGACGGTGGCGGGCCAATCTAGTCCCGGGGTCGTAGGAACGACCCTATAGTCGTCGGACATGTCGGCTGCTTGCCAACTTTGGCCCGGGGTCGTGGGGACGACCCTATAGTCGTTGGACATGTCGGTGGCGCGCCAATCTAGTCCCGGGGTCGTAGGGAAGACCCTATAGTCGTCGGACATGTCGGCGATTGGCCAACATTGGCCCGGGGTCGTGGGGACGACCCTATAGTCGACGGACATGTCGGCGGCTGGCCAACTTTGGCCCGTGGTCGTGGAGACGATCCTATAGTCGTCGGACTTGACGGTGGCCGGCCAATCTAGTCCCGGGGTTGTGGGGACGACCCTACAGTCGTCGGACATTTCGGCCGCGTGCCAACTTTGGCCCGGTGTCGTGGGGACGACCCTATAGTCGTCGGACATGACGGTGGCGGACCAATCTAGCCCCGGGGTCGTGGGGACGACCCTATAGTCGTCGGACATGTCGGCGGCTGGCCAACTTTGGCCCGTGGTCGTGGGGACGATCCAATAGTCGTCGGACATGTCGGCGGCTGGCCAACTTTGGCCCGTGGTCGTGGGGACGATCCAATAGTCGTCGGACATGTCGGCGGCATGCCAACTTTGGCTCGGGGTCGTGGGGACGACCCTATTGTCGTTGGACATGACGGTGGCGGGCCAATCTATTCCCGGGGTCGTAGGGACGACCCTATAGTCGTCGGACATGTCGGCGTTTGGCCAACATTGGCCCGGGGTCGTGGGGACGACCCTATAGTCGTCGGACATGTCGGCGGCTGGCCAAACTAGTCCCGAGGTCGTGGGGACGACCCTATAGTCGTCGGACATAACGGTGGCGGACCAATCTAGCCCCGGGGTCGTGGGGGCGACCCTATAGTCGTCGGACATGTCGGCGGCTGGCCATCTTTGGCCCGTGGTCGTGGGGACGATCCAATAGTCGTCGGACATGTCGACGGCTGGCCAACTTTGGCCCGTGGTCGTGGGGACGACCCTATAGTCGTTGGACATGTCAGCGGCTGGCCAACTTTGGCCCGGTGTCGTGGGGACGACTCTATAGTCGTCGGATATGTCGGCGGCTGGCCAACCTAGACCCGGGGTCGTGGGGACGACCCCATTGTCTTCGGACATGACGGTGGCGGGCCAATCTATTCCCGGGGTCGTATGGACGACCCTATAGTCGTCGGACATGTTGGCGATTGGCCAACATTGGCCCGGGGTCGTGGGGACGACTCTATAGTCGTCGGACATGTTGGCGGCTTGTCAGCCTAGTCCCGGGGTCGTGGGTACGACCCTATAGTCGTCGGACAAGTCGGCGGCGGGCCAACCTTGCCCCGGGGTCGTGGGGACGACCCTATAGTCGTCGGACAAGACGGCGGCTGGACATCCTTGGCTCGCGGTCGTGGGGACGACCCTATAGTCGTCGGACATTTCGGCGGCTTGTCAACCTAGTCCCGGGGTCGTGGGGACGACCCTATAGTCGTTGGACATGACGGTGGCGGGCCAAACTAGTCCCGAGGTCGTGGGGACGACCATATAGTCGTCGGACATGACGGTGGCGGACCAATCTAGTCCCGGGGTCGTGGGTACGACCCTATAGTCGTCGGACAAGACGGCGGCTGGACATCTTTGGCCCGGGGTCGTGGGGACGACCCTATAGTCGTCGGACATGACGGTGGCGGACCAATCTAGTCCCGGGGTCGTGGGGACGACCCTATAGTCGTCGGACATGTCGGCGGCTGGCCAACTTTGGCCCGTGGTCGTGGGGACGACCCTATAGTCGTTGGACATGTCAGCGGCTAGCCAACTTTGGCCCGGTGTCGTGGGGACGACTCTATAGTCGTCGGACATGTCGGCGGCTGGCCAACCTAGACCCGGGGTCGTGGGGACGACCCTATTGTCGTCGGACATCACGGTGGCGGGCCAATCTATTCCCGGGGTCGTACGGACGACCCTATAGTCGTCGGACATGTTGGCGATTGGCCAACTTTGGCCCGGGGTCGTGGGGACAACCCTATAGTCGTCGGACATTTCGGCGGCGTGCCAACTTTGGCCCGGGGTCGAGGGGACGACCCTATATTCGTCGGACATTTCGGCGGCATGCCAACTTTGGCTCGGGGTCGTGGGGACGACCCTATTGTCGTTGGACATGTCGGCGGCTGGCCAAACTAGTCCCGGGGTCGTGGGGACGACCCTATAGTCGTCGGACATGTCGGCGGCTGGCCAACTTTGGCCCGTGGTCGTGGGGACGATCCAATAGTCGTCGGACATGTCGGCGGCTGGCCAACTTTGGCCCGTGGTCGTGGGGACGACCCTATAGTCGTTGGACATGTCAGCGGCTGGCCAACTTTGGCCCGGTGTCGTGGGGACGACTCTATAGTCGTCGGACATGTCGGCGGCTGGCCAACCTAGACCCGGGGTCGTGGGGACGACCCTATTGTCGTCGGACATGACGGTGGCGGGCCAATCTATTCCCGGGGTCGTACGGACGACCCTATAGTCGTCGGACATGTTGGCGATTGGCCAACTTTGGCCCGGGGTCGTGGGGACGACCCTATAGTCGTTGGACGTGACGGTGGCGGGACAATCTAGTCCCGGGGTCGTGGGGACGACCCTATAGTCGTCGGACTTGACGGTGGCGGGCCAAACTAGTCCCGGGGTCGTGGGGACGACCCAATAGTCGTTGGACATATCGGCAGCTGGCCAACTTTGGCCCATGGTCGTGGGGACGACCCTATAGTCGTTGGACATGACGGTGGCGGGCCAATCTAGTCCCGGGGTCGTAGGGACGACCCTATAGTCGTCGGACATGTTAGCGATTGGCCAACTTTGGCCCGGGGTCGTGTGGACGACCCTATAGTCGTCGGACATGACGGTAGCGGACCAATCTAGTCCCGGGGTCGTGGGGACGACCCTATAGTCGTCGGACATGTCGGCGGCTGGCCAACTTTGGCCCGTGGTCGTGGGGACGATCCAATAGTCGTCGGACATGTCGGCGGCAGGCCAACTTTGGCCCGCGGTCGTGGGGACGACCCTATAGTCGTTGGACATGTCAGCGGCTGGCCAACTTTGGCCCGGTGTCGTGGGGACGACTCTATAGTCGTCGGACATGTCGGCGGCGGGCCAACCTTGTCCCGGGGTCGTGGGGACGACCTTATAGTCGTCGGACATGATGGTGGCGGGCCAATCTAGTCCCGGGGTCGTGGGGACGACCCTATAGTCGTTGGACATGTCAGCGGCTGGCCAACTTTGGCCCGTGGTCGTGGGGACGACCCTATAGTCGTCGGACATGTTGGCGGCTTGTCAGCCTAGTCCCGGGGTCGTGGGTGCGACCCTATAGTCGTCGGACAAGTCGGCGGCGGGCCAACCTTGTCCCTGGGTCGTGGGGACGACCCTATAGTCGTCGGACATGACGGTGGCGGGCCAATCTAGTCCCGGGGTCGTGGGGACGACCCTATAGTCGTCGGACATTTCGGCGGCTTGTCAACCTAGTCCCGGGGTTGTGGGGACGACCCTATAGTCGTTGGACATGACGGTGGCGGGCCAATCTAGTCCCGGGGTCGTAGGGAAGACCCTATAGTCGTCGGACATGTCGGCGATTGGCCAACATTGGCCCGGGGTCGTGGGGACGACCCTATAGTCGACGGACATGTCGGCGGCTGGCCAACTTTGGCCCGTGGTCGTGGAGACGATCCTATAGTCGTCGGACTTGACGGTGGCGGGCCAATCTAGTCCCGGGGTTGTGGGGACGACCCTATAGTCGTCGGACATTTCGGCGGCTTGCCAACTTTGGCCCGGGGTCGTGGGGACGACCCTATAGTCGTCGGACATGACGGCGGCTGGCCGACCTAGTCCCGAGGTCGTGGGGGCGACCGTATAGTCATCGGATATGTTGGCGGCTTGTCAACCTAGTCCAGGGGTCGTGGGGACGACCCTATAGTCGTTGGACATGACGGCGGCTGGACATCCTTGGCTCGCGGTCGTGGGGACGACCCTATAGTCGTCGGACATTTCGGCGGCTTGTCAACCTAGTCCCGGGGTCGTGGGGACGACCCTATAGTCGTCGGACATGTCGGCGGCTGGCCGACCTAGTCCCGAGGTCGTAGGGACGACCGTATAGTCGTCGGATATGTTGGCGGCTTGTCAACCTAGTCCCGGGGTCGTGGGGACGACCCTATAGTCGACGGACATGTCGGCGGCTGGCCAACTTTGGCCCGTGGTCGTGGAGACGATCCTATACTCGTCGGACTTGACGGTGGCGGGCCAATCTAGTCCGGGGTTGTGGGGACGACCCTATAGTCGTCGGACATTTCGGCGGCTTGCCAACTTTGGCCCGGGGTCGTGGGGACGACCCTATAGTCGTCGGACATGTCGGCGGCTGGCCGACCTAGTCCCGAGGTCGTAGGGACGACCGTATAGTCGTCGGATATGTTGGCGGCTTGTCAACCTAGTCCCGGGGTCGTGGGGACGACCCTATAGTCGTTGGACATGACGGTGGCCGGCCAATCAAGTGCCGGGGTCGTAGGGACGACCCTATAGTCGACGGACATGTTGGTGATTGGCCAACATTGGCCCGGGCTCGTCGGGACGACCCTATAGTCGTCGGACATGTTGGCGGCTTGTCAGCCTAGTCCCGGGGTCGTGGGTACGACCCTATAGTCGTCGGACAAGTCGGCGGCGGGCCAACCTTGTCCCGGGGTCGTGGGGACGACCCTATAGTCATCGAACATGACGGTGGCGGGCCAATCTAGTCCCGGGGTCGTGGGGACGACCCTATAGTCGTCGGACAAGACGGCGGCTGGATATTCTTGGCTCGCGGTCGTGGGGACGACCCTATAGTCGTCGGACATTTCGGCGGCTTGCCAACTTTGGCCCGGGGTCGTGGGGACGACCCTATAGTCGTCGGACATTTCGGCGGCATGCCAACTTTGGCCCGGGGTCGTGGGGACGACCCTATAGTCGTTGGACATGACGGTGGCGGGCCAATCTAGTCCCGGGGTCGTTGGGACGACCCTATAGTCGTCGGACAAGTCGGCGATTGGCCAACATTGGCCCGAGGTCGTGGGGACGACCCTATAGTCGTCGGACATGTCGGCGGCTGGCCAACCTAGTCCCGAGGTCGTGGGGACGACCCTATAGTCGTCGGACTTCACGGTGGCGGGCCAATCTAGTCCCGGGGTCGTGGGGACGACCCTACAGTCGTCGGACATTTCGGCGGCGTGCCAACTTTGGCCCGGTGTCGTGGGGACGACCCTATAGTCGTCGGACATGACGGTGGCGGACCAATCTAGTCCCGGGGTCGTGGGGACGACCCTATAGTCGTCGGACATGTCGGCGGCTGGCCAACTTTGGCCCGTGGTCGTCGGGACGATCCAATAGTCGTCGGACATGTCGGCGGCTGGCCAACTTTGGCCCGTGGTCGTGGGGACGACCCTATAGTCGTTGGACATGTCAGCGGCTGGCCAACTTTGGCCCGTGGTCGTGGGGACGACCCTATAGTCGTCGGACATTTCGGCGGCTTGTCAACCTAGTCCCGGGGTTGTGGGGACGACCCTATAGTCGTTGGACATGACGGTGGCGGGCCAATCTAGTCCCGGGGTCGTAGGAACGACCCTATAGTCGTCGGACATGTCGGCGGCTTGCCAACTTTGGCCCGGGGTCGTGGGGACGACCCTATAGTCGTTGGACATGTCAGCGGCTGGCCAACTTTGGCCCGTGGTCGTGGGGACGACCCTATAGTCGTCGGACATGTTGGCGGCTTGTCAGCCTAGTCCCGGGGTCGTGGGTGCGACCCTATAGTCGTCGGACAAGTCGGCGGCGGGCCAACCTTGTCCCTGGGTCGTGGGGACGACCCTATAGTCGTCGGACATGACGGTGGCGGGCCAATCTAGTCCCGGGGTCGTGGGGACGACCCTATAGTCGTCGGACATTTCGGCGGCTTGTCAACCTAGTCCCGGGAATGTGGGGACGACCCTATAGTCGTTGGACATGACGGTGGCGGGCCAATCTAGTCCCGGGGTCGTAGGGAAGACCCTATAGTCGTCGGACATGTCGGCGATTGGCCAACATTGGCCCGGGGTCGTGGGGACGACCCTATAGTCGACGGACATTTCGGCGGCTGGCCAACTTTGGCCCGTGGTCGTGGAGACGATCCTATAGTCGTCGGACTTGACGGTGGCGGGCCAATCTAGTCCCGGGGTTGTGGGGACGACCCTATAGTCGTCGGACATTTCGGCGGCTTGCCAACTTTGGCCCGGGGTCGTGGGGACGACCCTATAGTCGTCGGACATGACGGCGGCTGGCCGACCTAGTCCCGAGGTCGTGGGGACGACCGTATAGTCGTCGGATATGTTGGCGGCTTGTCAACCTAGTCCCGGGGTCGTGGGGACGACCCTATAGTCGTTGGACATGACGGCGGCTGGACATCCTTGGCTCGCGGTCGTGGGGACGACCCTATAGTCGTCGGACATTTCGGCGGCTTGTCAACCTAGTCCCGGGGTCGTGGGGACGACCCTATAGTCGTCGGACATGTCGGCGGCTGGCCGACCTAGTCCCGAGGTCGTAGGGACGACCGTATAGTCGTCGGATATGTTGGCGGCTTGTCAACCTAGTCCCGGGGTCGTGGGGACGACCCTATAGTCGTCGGACATTTCGGCGGCTTGCCAACTTTGGCCCGGGGTCGTGGGGACGACCCTATAGTCGTCGGACATGACGGCGGCTGGCCGACCTAGTCCCGAGGTCGTGGGGGCGACCGTATAGTCGTCGGATATGTTGGCGGCTTGTCAACCTAGTCCCGGGGTCGTGGGGACGACCCTATAGTCGTTGGACATGACGGCGGCTGGACATCCTTGGCTCGCGGTCGTGGGGACGACCCTATAGTCGTCGGACATTTCGGCGGCTTGTCAACCTAGTCCCGGGGTCGTGGGGACGACCCTATAGTCGTCGGACATGTCGGCGGCTGGCCGACCTAGTCCCGAGGTCGTAGGGACGACCGTATAGTCGTCGGATATGTTGGCGGCTTGTCAACCTAGTCCCGGGGTCGTGGGGACGACCCTATAGTCGACGGACATGTCGGCGGCTGGCCAACATTGGCCCGTGGTCGTGGAGACGATCCTATACTCGTCGGACTTGACGGTGGCGGGCCAATCTAGTCCGGGGTTGTGGGGACGACCCTATAGTCGTCGGACATTTCGGCGGCTTGCCAACTTTGGCCCGGGGTCGTGGGGACGACCCTATAGTCGTCGGACAAGTCGGCGGCGGGCCAACCTTGCCCCGGGGTCGTGGGGACGACCCTATAGTCGTCGGACAAGACGGCGGCTGGACATCCTTGTCTCGCGGTCGTGGGGACGACCCTATAGTCGTCGGACATGTCGGCGGCTGGCCAACCTAGTCCCGAGGTCGTGGGGACGACCCTATAGTCGTCGGACTTCACGGTGGCGGGCCAATCTAGTCCCGGGGTCGTGGGGACGACCCTACAGTCGTCGGACATTTCGGCGGCGTGCCAACTTTGGCCCGGTGTCGTGGGGACGACCCTATAGTCGTCGGACATGACGGTGGCGGACCAATCTAGTCCCGGGGTCGTGGGGACGACCCTATAGTCGTCGGACATGTCCGCGGCTGGCCAACTTTGGCCCGTGGTCGTCGGGACGATCCAATAGTCGTCGGACATGTCGGCGGCTGGCCAACTTTGGCCCGTGGTCGTGGGGACGACCCTATAGTCGTTGGACATGTCAGCGGCTGGCCAACTTTGGCCCGTGGTCGTGGGGACGACCCTATAGTCGTCGGACATTTCGGCGGCCTGTCAACCTAGTCCCGGGGTTGTGGGGACGACCCTATAGTCGTTGGACATGACGGTGGCGGGCCAATCTAGTCCCGGGGTCGTAGGAACGACCCTATAGTCGTCGGACATGTCGGCTGCTTGCCAACTTTGGCCCGGGGTCGTGGGGACGACCCTATAGTCGTTGGACATGTTGGCGGCTTGTCAGCCTAGTCCCGGGGTCGTGGGTGCGACCCTATAGTCGTCGGACAAGTCGGCGGCGGGCCAACCTTGTCCCTGGGTCGTGGGGACGACCCTATAGTCGTCGGACATGACGGTGGCGGGCCAATCTAGTCCCGGGGTCGTGGGGACGACCCTATAGTCGTCGGACATTTCGGCGGCTTGCCAACTTTGGCCCGGGGTCGTGGGGACGACCCTATAGTCGTCGGACATGACGGCGGCTGGCCGACCTAGTCCCGAGGTCGTGGGGACGACCGTATAGTCGTCGGATATGTTGGCGGCTTGTCAACCTAGTCCCGGGGTCGTGGGGACGACCCTATAGTCGTTGGACATGACGGCGGCTGGACATCCTTGGCTCGCGGTCGTGGGGACGACCCTATAGTCGTCGGACATTTCGGCGGCTTGTCAACCTAGTCCCGGGGTCTTGGGGACGACCCTATAGTCGTCGGACATGTCGGCGGCTGGCCGACCTAGTCCCGAGGTCGTAGGGACGACCGTATAGTCGTCGGATATGTTGGCGGCTTGTCAACCTAGTCCCGGGGTCGTGGGGACGACCCTATAGTCGACGGACATGTCGGCGGCTGGCCAACTTTGGCCCGTGGTCGTGGAGACGATCCTATACTCGTCGGACTTGACGGTGGCGGGCCAATCTAGTCCGGGGTTGTGGGGACGACCCTATAGTCGTCGGACATTTCGGCGGCTTGCCAACTTTGGCCCGGGGTCGTGGGGACGACCCTATAGTCGTCGGACATGTCGGCGGCTGGCCGACCTAGTCCCGAGGTCGTAGGGACGACCGTATAGTCGTCGGATATGTTGGCGGCTTGTCAACCTAGTCCCGGGGTCGTGGGGACGACCCTATAGTCGTTGGACATGACGGTGGCCGGCCAATCAAGTGCCGGGGTCGTAGGGACGACCCTATAGTCGACGGACATGTTGGTGATTGGCCAACATTGGCCCGGGGTCGTCGGGACGACCCTATAGTCGTCGGACATGTTGGCGGCTTGTCAGCCTAGTCCCGGGGTCGTGGGTACGACCCTATAGTCGTCGGACAAGTCGGCGGCGGGCCAACCTTGTCCCGGGGTCGTGGGGACGACCCTATAGTCGTCGGACATGACGGTGGCGGGCCAATCTAGTCCCGGGGTCGTGGGGACGACCCTATAGTCGTCGGACAAGACGGCGGCTGGATATTCTTGGCTCGCGGTCGTGGGGACGACCCTATAGTCGTCGGACATTTCGGCGGCTTGCCAACTTTGGCCCGGGGTCGTGGGGACGACCCTATAGTCGTCGGACATTTCGGCGGCATGCCAACTTTGGCCCGGGGTCGTGGGGACGACCCTATAGTCGTTGGACATGACGGTGGCGGGCCAATCTAGTCCCGGGGTCGTTGGGACGACCCTATAGTCGTCGGACAAGTCGGCGATTGGCCAACATTGGCCCGGGGTCGTGGGGACGACCCTATAGTCGTCGGACATGTCGGCGGCTGGCCAACCTAGTCCCGAGGTCGTGGGGACGACCCTATAGTCGTCGGACTTCACGGTGGCGGGCCAATCTAGTCCCGGGGTCGTGGGGACGACCCTACAGTCGTCGGACATTTCGGCGGCGTGCCAACTTTGGCCCGGTGTCGTGGGGACGACCCTATAGTCGTCGGACATGACGGTGGCGGACCAATCTAGTCCCGGGGTCGTGGGGATGACCCTATAGTCGTCGGACATGTCGGCGGCTGGCCAACTTTGGCCCGTGGTCGTCGGGATGATCCAATAGTCGTCGGACATGTCGGCGGCTGGCCAACTTTGGCCCGTGGTCGTGGGGACGACCCTATAGTCGTTGGACATGTCAGCGGCTGGCCAACTTTGGCCCGTGGTCGTGGGGTCGACCCTATAGTCGTCGGACATTTCGGCGGCTTGTCAACCTAGTCCCGGGGTTGTGGGGACGACCCTATAGTCGTTGGACATGACGGTGGCGGGCCAATCTAGTCCCGGGGTCGTAGGAACGACCCTATAGTCGTCGGACATGTCGGCGGCTTGCCAACTTTGGCCCGGGGTCGTGGGGACGACCCTATAGTCGTTGGACATGTCAGCGGCTGGCCAACTTTGGCCCGTGGTCGTGGGGACGACCCTATAGTCGTCGGACATTTCGGCGGCTTGTCAACCTAGTCCCGGGGTTGTGGGGACGACCCTATAGTCGTTGGACATGACGGTGGCGGGCCAATCTAGTCCCGGGGTCGTGGGGACGACCCTATAGTCGTCGGACAAGACGGCGGCTGGATATTCTTGGCTCGCGGTCGTGGGGACGACCCTATAGTCGTCGGACATGTCCGCGGCTGGCCAACCTAGACCCGGGGTCGTCGGGACGACCCTATTGTCGTCGGACATGACGGTGGCGGGCCAATCTATTCCCGGGGTCGTACGGACGACCCTATAGTCGTCGGATATGTTGGCGATTGGCCAACATTGGCCCGGGGTCGTGGGGACGACTCTATAGTCGTCGGACATGTTGGCGGCTTGTCAGCCTAGTCCCGGGGTCGTGGGTGCGACCCTATAGTCGTCGGACAAGTCGGCGGCGGGCCAACCTTGTCCCTGGGTCGTGGGGACGACCCTATAGTCGTCGGACATGACGGTGGCGGGCCAATCTAGTCCCGGGGTCGTGGGGACGACCCTATAGTCGTCGGACATTTCGGCGGCTTGTCAACCTAGTCCCGGGGTTGTGGGGACGACCCTATAGTCGTTGGACATGACGGTGGCGGGCCAATCTAGTCCCGGGGTCGTAGGAACGCCCCTTAAGTCGTCGGACATGTCGGCGGCTTGCCAACTTTGGCCCGGGGTCGTGGGGACGACCCTATAGTCGTCGGACAAGTCGGCGGCGGGGCAATCTAGTCCCGGGGTCGTGGGGACGACCCTATAGTCGTCGGACATGACGGTGGTGGGCCAGTCTAGTCCCGGGGTCGTGGGGACGACCCTATAATCGTCGGACAAGACGGCGGCTGGACATCCTTGGCTCGCGGTCGTGGGGACGATCCTATAGTCGTCGGACATGTCGGCGGCTGGCCAAATATGACCCGGGGACGTGGGGACGAGCCTATAGTCTTCGGACAAGTCGGCGGCTGGCCAACTTTGGCCCGTGGTCGTGGGGACGATCCAATAGTCGTCGGACATGTCGGCGGCTGGCCAACTTTGGCCCGTGGTCGTGGGGACGACCCTATAGTCGTTGGACATGTCAGCGGCTGGCCAACTTTGGCCCGGTGTCGTGGGGACGACTCTATAGTCGTCGGACATGTCGGCGGCTGGCCAACTTTGGCCCGTGGTCGTCGGGACGATCCAATAGTCGTCGGACATGTCGGCGGCTGGCCAACTTTGGCCCGTGGTCGTGGGGACGACCCTATAGTCGTTGGACATGTCAGCGGCTGGCCAACTTTGGCCCGTGGTCGTGGGGACGACCCTATAGTCGTCGGACATTTCGGCGGCTTGTCAACCTAGTCCCGGGGTTGTGGGGACGACCCTATAGTCGTTGGACATGACGGTGGCGGGCCAATCTAGTCCCGGGGTCGTAGGAACGACCCTATAGTCGTCGGACATGTCGGCGGCTTGCCAACTTTGGCCCGGGGTCGTGGGGACGACCCTATAGTCGTTGGACATATCAGCGGCTGGCCAACTTTGGCCCGTGGTCGTGGGGACGACCCTATAGTCGTCGGACATGTTGGCGGCTTGTCAGCCTAGTCCCGGGGTCGTGGGTGCGACCCTATAGTCGTCGGACAAGTCGGCGGCGGGCCAACCTTGTCCCTGGGTCGTGAGGACGACCCTATAGTCGTCGGACATGACGGTGGCGGGCCAATCTAGTCCCGGGGTCGTGGGGACGACCCTATAGTCGTTGGACATGACGGTGGCGGGCCAATCTAGTCCCGGGGTCGTTGGGACGACCCTATAGTCGTCGGACAAGTCGGCGATTGGCCAACATTGGCCCGAGGTCGTGGGGACGACCCTATAGTCGTCGGACATGTCGGCGGCTGGCCAACCTAGTCCCGAGGTCGTGGGGACGACCCTATAGTCGTCGGACTTCACGGTGGCGGGCCAATCTAGTCCCGGGGTCGTGGGGACGACCCTACAGTCGTCGGACATTTCGGCGGCGTGCCAACTTTGGCCAGGTGTCGTGGGGACGACCCTATAGTCGTCGGACATGACGGTGGCGGACCAATCTAGTCCCGGGGTCGTGGGGACGACCCTATAGTCGTCGGACATGTCCGCGGCTGGCCAACTTTGGCCCGTGGTCGTCGGGACGATCCAATAGTCGTCGGACATGTCGGCGGCTGGCCAACTTTGGCCCGTGGTCGTGGGGACGACCCTATAGTCGTTGGACATGTCAGCGGCTGGCCAACTTTGGCCCGTGGTCGTGGGGACGACCCTATAGTCGTCGGACATTTCGGCGGCCTGTCAACCTAGTCCCGGGGTTGTGGGGACGACCCTATAGTCGTTGGACATGACGGTGGCGGGCCAATCTAGTCCCGGGGTCGTAGGAACGACCCTATAGTCGTCGGACATGTCGGCTGCTTGCCAACTTTGGCCCGGGGTCGTGGGGACGACCCTATAGTCGTTGGACATGTTGGCGGCTTGTCAGCCTAGTCCCGGGGTCGTGGGTGCGACCCTATAGTCGTCGGACAAGTCGGCGGCGGGCCAACCTTGTCCCTGGGTCGTGGGGACGACCCTATAGTCGTCGGACATGACGGTGGCGGGCCAATCTAGTCCCGGGGTCGTGGGGACGACCCTATAGTCGTCGGACATTTCGGCGGCTTGTCAACCTAGTCCCGGGATTGTGGGGACGACCCTATAGTCGTTGGACATGACGGTGGCGGGCCAATCTAGTCACGGGGTCGTAGGGAAGACCCTATAGTCGTCGGACATGTCGGCGATTGGCCAACATTGGCCCGGGGTCGTGGGGACGACCCTATAGTCGACGGACTTGACGGTGGCGGGCCAATCTAGTCCCGGGGTTGTGGGGACGACCCTATAGTCGTCGGACATTTCGGCGGCTTGCCAACTTTGGCCCGGGGTCGTGGGGACGACCCTATAGTCGTCGGACATGACGGCGGCTGGCCGACCTAGTCCCGAGGTCGTGGGGACGACCGTATAGTCGTCGGATATGTTGGCGGCTTGTCAACCTAGTCCCGGGGTCGTGGGGACGACCCTATAGTCGTTGGACATGACGGCGGCTGGACATCCTTGGCTCGCGGTCGTGGGGACGACCCTATAGTCGTCGGACATTTCGGCGGCTTGTCAACCTAGTCCCGGGGTCGTGGGGACGACCCTATAGTCGTCGGACATGTCGGCGGCTGGCCGACCTAGTCCCGAGGTCGTAGGGACGACCGTATAGTCGTCGGATATGTTGGCGGCTTGTCAACCTAGTCCCGGGGTCGTGGGGACGACCCTATAGTCGACGGACATGTCGGCGGCTGGCCAACTTTGGCCCGTGGTCGTGGAGACGATCCTATACTCGTCGGACTTGACGGTGGCGGGCCAATCTAGTCCGGGGTTGTGGGGACGACCCTATAGTCGTCGGACATTTCGGCGGCTTGCCAACTTTGGCCCGGGGTCGTGGGGACGACCCTATAGTCGTCGGACATGTCGGCGGCTGGCCGACCTAGTCCCGAGGTCGTAGGGACGACCGTATAGTCGTCGGATATGTTGGCGGCTTGTCAACCTAGTCCCGGGGTCGTGGGGACGACCCTATAGTCGTTGGACATGACGGTGGCCGGCCAATCAAGTGCCGGGGTCGTAGGGACGACCCTATAGTCGACGGACATGTTGGTGATTGGCCAACATTGGCCCGGGGTCGTCGGGACGACCCTATAGTCGTCGGACATGTTGGCGGCTTGTCAGCCTAGTCCCGGGGTCGTGGGTACGACCCTATAGTCGTCGGACAAGTCGGCGGCGGGCCAACCTTGTCCCGGGGTCGTGGGGACGACCCTATAGTCGTCGGACATGACGGTGGCGGGCCAATCTAGTCCCGGGGTCGTGGGGACGACCCTATAGTCGTCGGACAAGACGGCGGCTGGATATTCTTGGCTCGCGGTCGTGGGGACGACCCTATAGTCGTCGGACATTTCGGCGGCTTGCCAACTTTGGCCCGGGGTCGTGGGGACGACCCTATAGTCGTCGGACATTTCGGCGGCATGCCAACTTTGGCCCGGGGTCGTGGGGACGACCCTATAGTCGTTGGACATGACGGTGGCGGGCCAATCTAGTCCCGGGGTCGTTGGGACGACCCTATAGTCGTCGGACAAGTCGGCGATTGGCCAACATTGGCCCGGGGTCGTGGGGACGACCCTATAGTCGTCGGACATGTCGGCGGCTGGCCAACCTAGTCCCGAGGTCGTGGGGACGACCCTATAGTCGTCGGACTTCACGGTGGCGGGCCAATCTAGTCCCGGGGTCGTGGGGACGACCCTACAGTCGTCGGACATTTCGGCGGCGTGCCAACTTTGGCCCGGTGTCGTGGGGACGACCCTATAGTCGTCGGACATGACGGTGGCGGACCAATCTAGTCCCGGGGTCGTGGGGATGACCCTATAGTCGTCGGACATGTCGGCGGCTGGCCAACTTTGGCCCGTGGTCGTTGGGACGATCCAATAGTCGTCGGACATGTCGGCGGCTGGCCAACTTTGGCCCGTGGTCGTGGGGACGACCCTATAGTCGTTGGACATGTCAGCGGCTGGCCAACTTTGGCCCGTGGTCGTGGGGTCGACCCTATAGTCGTCGGACATTTCGGCGGCTTGTCAACCTAGTCCCGGGGTTGTGGGGACGACCCTATAGTCGTTGGACATGACGGTGGCGGGCCAATCTAGTCCCGGGGTCGTAGGAACGACCCTATAGTCGTCGGACATGTCGGCGGCTTGCCAACTTTGGCCCGGGGTCGTGGGGACGACCCTATAGTCGTTGGACATGTCAGCGGCGGGCCAACTTTGTCCCGGGGTCGTGGGGACGACCCTATAGTCGTCGGACATGTCGGCAGCTGGCCAACTTTGGCCCGGGGTCGTGGGGACGACCCTATAGTCGTCGGACATGTCGGCGGCTGGCCAACTTTGGCCCGTGGTTGTGGGGACGACCCTATAGTCGTTGGACATGACGCTGGCGGGCCAATCTAGTCCCGGGGTCGTGGGGACGACCCTATAGTCGTCCGACATGTTGGCGATTGGCCAACATTGGCCCGGGGTCGTCGGGACGACCCTATAGTCGTCGGACATGTCGGCGGCTGGCCAGCCTAGTCCCGGGGCCGTGGGGACGACCCTATAGTCGTCGGACATTTCGGCGGCTTGCCAACTTTGGCCCGGGGTCGTGGGGACGACCCTATAGTCGTCGGACATGTCGGCGGCGGGCCAAACTTGTCCCGGGGTCGTGGGGACGACCCTATAATCGTCGGACATGACGGTGGCGGGCCAATCTAGTCCCGGGGTCGTGGGGATGACCCTATAGTCGTCGGACATGTCGGGGGCTGGCCAACTTTGGCCCGGTGTCGTAGGGACGACACTATAGTCGTCGGAAATGTCGGCGGCTGGCCAACCTGGACCCGGGGTGTTGGGGACGACCCTATTGTCGTCGGACATGACGGTGGCGGGCCAATCTAGTCTCGGGGTCGTGGGGATGACCCTATAGTCGTCGGACATGTCGGCGGCTGGCCAACTTTGGCCCGGTGTCGTAGGGACGACACTATAGTCGTCGGAAATGTCGGCGGCTGGCCAACCTGGACCCGGGGTGTTGGGGACGACCCTATTGTCGTCGGACATGACGATGGCGGGCCAATCTAGTCTCGGGGTCGTGGGGACGACCCTATAGTCGTCGGACATGTCGACGGCTGGCCAACTTTGGCCCGTGGTTGTGGGGACGACCCTATAGTCGTCGGAAATGTCGGCGGCTGGCCAACCTGGACCCGGGGTCGTGGGGACGACCCTATAGTCGTCGGACTTGACGGTGGCGGGCCAATCTAGTCCCGGGGTCGTGGGGACGACCCTATAGTCGTCGGACAAGACGGCGGCTGGACATCTTTGGCCCGGGGTCGTGGGGACGACCCTATAGTCGGCGGACATGTTGGCGGCTTGTCAGCCTAGTCCCAGGGTCGTGGGTACGACCCTATAGTCGTCGGACAAGTTGGCGGCGGGCCAACCTTGTCCCGGGGTCGTGGGGACGACCCTATAGTCGTCGGACATGTCGGCGGCTGGCCAACTTTGGCCCGGTGTCGTGGGGACGACTCTATAGTCGTCGGAAATGTCGGCGGCTGGCCAACCTGGACCCGGGGTCGTGGGGACGACCCTATTGTCGTCGGACATGACGGTGGCGGGCCAATCTAGTCTCGCGGTCGTGGGGACGACCCTATAATCGTCGGACATGACGGTGGCGGGCCAATCTAGTCCCGGGGTCGTGGGGACGACCCTATAGTCGTCGTCCATGTCGGCGGCTGGCCAACTTTAGCCCGTGGTTGTGGGGACGACCCTATAATCGTTGGACATGACGGTGGCGGGCCAATCTAGTCCCGGGGTCGTGGGGACGACCCTATAGTCGTCGGACAAGACGGCGGCTGGACATCATTGGCCCGGGGTCGTGGGGACGACCCTATAGTCTTCGGACATGTTGGCGGCTTGTCAGCCTAGTTCCGGGGTCGTGGGGACGACCCTATAGTCGTTGGACAAGTCGGCGGCGGGCCAACTTTGGCCCGGTGTCGTGGGGACGACCCAATAGTGGTCGGACATGTCGGCGGCCGGCCAACCTAGTCCAGAGGTCGTGGGGACGACTCTATAGTCGTCGGACTTGACGGTGGCGGGCCAATCTAGTCCCGGGGTCGTGGGGACGACCCTACAGTCGTCGGACATTTCGGCGGCTTGCCAACTTTGGACCGGGGTCGTGGGGACGACCCTATAGTCGTCGGACTTGACGGTGGCGGGCCAATCTAGTCCCGAGGTCCTGGGGACGACCCAATAGTCGTCGGTCTTGACGGTGGCGGGCCAATGTAGTCCCGGGGTCGTGGGGACAACCCTAAAGCCGTCGGACATTTCAGCGGCTTGCCAACTTTGGCCCGGGGTCGTGGGGACTACCCTATAGTCGTCGGACAAGTCGGCGGCGGGCCAACCTTGTCCCGGGGTCGTGGGGATGACCCTATAGTCGTCGGACATGTCGGCGGCTGGCCAACTTTGGCCCGGTGTCGTAGGGACGACACTATAGTCGTCGAAAATGTCGGCGGCTGGCCAACCTGGACCCGGGGTGTTGGGGACGACCCTATTGTCGTCGGACATGACGGTGGCGGGCCAATCTAGTCTCGGGGTCGTGGGGACGACCCTATAGTCGTCGGACATGTCGGCGGCTGGCCAACTTTGGCCCGGGGTCGTGGGGACGACTCTATAGTCGTCGGAAATGTCGGCGGCTGGCCAACCTGGACTCGGGGTCGTGGGGACGACCCTATAGTCGTCGGACAAGACGGCGGCTGGACATCTTTGGCCCGGGGTCGTGGGGACGACCCTATAGTCGTCGGACATGTTGGCGGCTTGTCAGCCTAGTCCCGGGGTGGTGGGTACGAACCTATAGTCGTCGGACAAGTCGGCGGCGGGCCAACTTTGTCCCGGGGTCGTGGGGACGACCCTATAGTCGTCGGACATGTCGGCAGCTGGCCAACTTTGGCCCGGGGTCGTGGGGACGACCCTATAGTCGTCGGACATGTCGGCGGCTGGCCAACTTTGGCCCGTGGTTGTGGGGACGACCCTATAGTCGTTGGACATGACGCTGGCGGGCCAATCTAGTCCCGGGGTCGTGGGGACGACCCTATAGTCGTCCGACATGTTGGCGATTGGCCAACATTGGCCCGGGGTCGTCGGGACGACCCTATAGTCGTCGGACATGTCGGCGGCTGGCCAGCCTAGTCCCGGGGCCGTGGGGACGACCCTATAGTCGTCGGACATTTCGGCGGCTTGCCAACTTTGGCCCGGGGTCGTGGGGACGACCCTATAGTCGTCGGACATGTCGGCGGCTGGCCAACTTTGGCCCGTGGTTGTGGGGACGACCCTATAGTCGTTGGACATGACGGTGGCGGGCCAATCTAGTCCCGGGGTCGTGGGGACGACCCTATAGTCGTCGGACAAGACGGCGGCTGGCCAACTTTGGCCCGGTGTCGTGGGACGACTCTATAGTCGTCGGAAATGTCGGCGGCTGGCCAACCTGGACCCGGGGTCGTGGGGTCGACCCTATAGTCGTCGGACTTGACGGTGGCGGGCCAATCTAGTCCCGGGGTCGTGGGGACGACCCTATAGTCGTCGGACAAGACGGCGGCTGGACATCTTTGGCCCGGGGTCGTGGGGACATGTTGGCGGCTTGTCAGCCTAGTCCCGGCGTCGTGGGTACGACCCTATAGTCGTCGGACAAGTCGGCGGCTGGCCAACCTAGACCCGGGGTCGTGGGGACGACCCTATTGTCGTCGGACATGACGGTGGCCGGCCAATCTAGTCCCGGGGTCGTGGGGACGACCCTATAGTCGTCGAACAATTCGGCGGCGGGCCAAACTTGTCCCGGGGTCGTGGGGACGACCCTATAATCGTCGGACATGACGGTGGCGGGCCAATCTAGTCCCGGGGTCGTGGGGATGACCCTATAGTCGTCGGACATGTCGGCGGCTGGCCAACTTTGGCCCGGTGTCGTAGGGACGACACTATAGTCGTCGGAAATGTCGGCGGCTGGCCAACCTGGACCCGGGGTGTTGGGGACGACCCTATTGTCGTCGGACATGACGGTGGCGGGCCAATCTAGTCTCGGGGTCGTGGGGACGACCCTATAGTCGTCGGACATGTCGACGGCTGGCCAACTTTGGCCCGTGGTTGTGGGGACGACCCTATAGTCGTCGGAAATGTCGGCGGCTGGCCAACCTGGACCCGGGGTCGTGGGGACGACCCTATAGTCGTCGGACTTGACGGTGGCGGGCCAATCTAGTCCCGGGGTCGTGGGGACGACCCTATAGTCGTCGGACATGTCGGCGGCTGGCCAACTTTGGCCCGGTGTCGTGGGGACGACCCTATAGTCGTCGGACAAGTCGGCGGCGGGCCAACTTTGTCCCGGGGTCGTGGGGACGACCCTATAGTCGTCGGACATGTCGGCGGCTGGCCAACCTAGTCCCGAGGTCGTCGGACATGTCGGCGGCTGGCCAACTTTGGCCCGTGGTCGTGGGAACGATCCAATAGTCGTCGGACATGTCGGCGGCTGGCCGACTTTGGCCCGTGGTCGTGGGGACGACCCTATAGTCGTTGGACATGTCAGCGGCTGGCCAACTTTGGCCCGGTGTCGTGGGGACGACTCTATAGTCGTCGGACATGTCGGCGGCTGGCCAACCTAGACCCGGGGTTCGTGGGGACGACCCTATTGTTGTCGGACATGTCGGCGGCTGGCCAACTTTGGCCCGAGGTCGTGGGGACGACCCTATAGTCGTTGGGCATGTCAGCGGCTGGCCAACTTTGGCCCGTGGTCGTGGGGACGATCCGATAGTCGTTGGACATGACGGTGCCGGGGCAATCGAGTCCCGGGGTCGTAGGTACGACCCTATAGTCGTCGGACATGTCGGGGATTGGCCACCTTTAGCGCGTGGTCGTGGGGACGACCCTATAGCCGTCGGATTTGACGGTGGCGGGCCAATCTAGTCCCTGGGTCGTGGGGACGACCCAACAGTCGTCGGACATTTCGGCGGCTTGCCAACTTTGGCCCGGTGTAGTGGGGACGCCTCTATAGTCGTCGAACATGTCGGCGGTTGGCCAACCTAGACCCGGGGTCGTAGGTACGACCCTATAGTCGTCGGACATGTCGGCGATTGGCCATTATTGGCCCGGGGCCGTGGGGACGACCCTATAGTCGTCGGACATGTCGGCAGCTGGCCAACTTTGGCCCGGGGTCGTGGGGACGACCCTATAGTCGTCGGACATGTCGGCGGCTGGCCAACTTTGGCCCGTGGTTGTGGGGACGACCCTATAGTCGTTGGACATGACGCTGGCGGGCCAATCTAGTCCCGGGGTCGTGGGGACGACCCTATAGTCGTCGGACAAGACGGCGGCTGGACATCTTTGGCCCGGGGTCGTGGGGACGACCCTATAGTCGTTGGACATGACGCTGGCGGGCCAATCTAGTCCCGGGGTCGTGGGGACGACCCTATAGTCGTCGGACATGTTGGCGGCTTGTCAGCCTAGTCCCGGGGTGGTGGGTACGACCCTATAGTCGTCGGACAAGTCGGCGGCGGGCCAACTTTGTCCCGGGGTCGTGGGGACGACCCTATAGTCGTCGGACATGTCGGCAGCTGGCCAACTTTGGCCCGGGGTCGTGGGGACGACCCTATAGTCGTCGGACATGTCGGCGGCTGGCCAACTTTGGCCCGTGGTTGTGGGGACGACCCTATAGTCGTTGGACATGACGCTGGCGGGCCAATCTAGTCCCGGGGTCGTGGGGACGACCCTATAGTCGTCCGACATGTTGGCGATTGGCCAACATTGGCCCGGGGTCGTCGGGACGACCCTATAGTCGTCGGACATGTCGGCGGCTGGCCAACCTAGTCCCGGGGCCGTGGGGACGACCCTATAGTCGTCGGACATTTCGGCGGCTTGCCAACTTTGGCCCGGGGTCGTGGGGACGACCCTATAGTCGTCGGACATGTCGGCGGCTGGCCAACTTTGGCCCGTGGTTGTGGGGACGACCCTATAGTCGTTGGACATGACGGTGGCGGACCAATCTAGTCCCGGGGTCGTGGGGACGACCCTATAGTCGTCGGACAAGACGGCGGCTGGCCAACTTTGGCCCGGTGTCGTGGGACGACTCTATAGTCGTCGGAAATGTCGGCGGCTGGCCAACCTGGACCCGGGGTCGTGGGGACGACCCTATAGTCGTCGGACTTGACGGTGGCGGGCCAATCTAGTCCCGGGGTCGTGGGGATGACCCTATAGTCGTCGGACATGTCGGCGGCTGGCCAACTTTGGCCCGGTGTCGTAGGGACGACACTATAGTCGTCGGAAATGTCGGCGGCTGGCCAACCTGGACCCGGGGTGTTGGGGACGACCCTATTGTCGTCGGACATGACGGTGGCGGGCCAATCTAGTCTCGGGGTCGTGGGGACGACCCTATAGTCGTCGGACATGTCGACGGCTGGCCAACTTTGGCCCGTGGTTGTGGGGACGACCCTATAGTCGTCGGAAATGTCGGCGGCTGGCCAACCTGGACCCGGGGTCGTGGGGACGACCCTATAGTCGTCGGACTTGACGGTGGCGGGCCAATCTAGTCCCGGGGTCGTGGGGACGACCCTATAGTCGTCGGACAAGACGGCGGCTGGACATCTTTGGCCCGGGGTCGTGGGGACGACCCTATAGTCGGCGGACATGTTGGCGGCTTGTCAGCCTAGTCCCAGGGTCGTGGGTACGACCCTATAGTCGTCGGACAAGTCGGCGGCGGGCCAACCTTGTCCCGGGGTCGTGGGGACGACCCTATAGTCGTCGGACATGTCGGCGGCTGGCCAACTTTGGCCCGAGGTCGTGGGGACGACCCTATAGTCGTTGGGCATGTCAGCGGCTGGCCAACTTTGGCCCGTGGTCGTGGGGACGATCCGATAGTCGTTGGACATGACGGTGCCGGGGCAATCGAGTCCCGGGGTCGTAGGTACGACCCTATAGTCGTCGGACATGTCGGGGATTGGCCACCTTTAGCGCGTGGTCGTGGGGACGACCCTATAGCCGTCGGATTTGACGGTGGCGGGCCAATCTAGTCCCTGGGTCGTGGGGACGACCCAACAGTCGTCGGACATTTCGGCGGCTTGCCAACTTTGGCCCGGTGTAGTGGGGACGCCTCTATAGTCGTCGAACATGTCGGCGGTTGGCCAACCTAGACCCGGGGTCGTAGGTACGACCCTATAGTCGTCGGACATGTCGGCGATTGGCCATTATTGGCCCGGGGCCGTGGGGACGACCCTATAGTCGTCGGACATGTCGGCAGCTGGCCAACTTTGGCCCGTGGTTGTGGGGACGACCCTATAGTCGTCGGAAATGTCGGCGGCTGGCCAACCTGGACCCGGGGTCGTGGGGACGACCCTATAGTCGTCGGACTTGACGGTGGCGGGCCAATCTAGTCCCGGGGTCGTGGGGACGACCCTATAGTCGTCGGACAAGACGGCGGCTGGACATCTTTGGCCCGGGGTCGTGGGGACGACCCTATAGTCGGCGGACATGTTGGCGGCTTGTCAGCCTAGTCCCAGGGTCGTGGGTACGACCCTATAGTCGTCGGACAAGTTGGCGGCGGGCCAACCTTGTCCCGGGGTCGTGGGGACGACCCTATAGTCGTCGGACATGTCGGCGGCTGGCCAACTTTGGCCCGGTGTCGTGGGGACGACTCTATAGTCGTCGGAAATGTCGGCGGCTGGCCAACCTGGACCCGGGGTCGTGGGGACGACCCTATTGTCGTCGGACATGACGGTGGCGGGCCAATCTAGTCTCGCGGTCGTGGGGACGACCCTATAATCGTCGGACATGACGGTGGCGGGCCAATCTAGTCCCGGGGTCGTGGGGACGACCCTATAGTCGTCGTCCATGTCGGCGGCTGGCCAACTTTAGCCCGTGGTTGTGGGGACGACCCTATAATCGTTGGACATGACGGTGGCGGGCCAATCTAGTCCCGGGGTCGTGGGGACGACCCTATAGTCGTCGGACAAGACGGCGGCTGGACATCATTGGCCCGGGGTCGTGGGGACGACCCTATAGTCTTCGGACATGTTGGCGGCTTGTCAGCCTAGTCCCGGGGTCGTGGGGACGACCCTATAGTCGTTGGACAAGTCGGCGGCGGGCCAACCTTGTCCCGAGGTCGTGGGGACGACCCTATAGTCGTCGGACATGTCGGCGGCTGGCCAACTTTGGCCCGGTGTCGTGGGGACGACCCAATAGTGGTCGGACATGTCGGCGGCCGGCCAACCTAGTCCAGAGGTCGTGGGGACGACTCTATAGTCGTCGGACTTGACGGTGGCGGGCCAATCTAGTCCCGGGGTCGTGGGGACGACCCTACAGTCGTCGGACATTTCGGCGGCTTGCCAACTTTGGACCGGGGTCGTGGGGACGACCCTATAGTCGTCGGACTTGACGGTGGCGGGCCAATCTAGTCCCGAGGTCCTGGGGACGACCCAATAGTCGTCGGTCTTGACGGTGGCGGGCCAATGTAGTCCCGGGGTCGTGGGGACAACCCTAAAGCCGTCGGACATTTCAGCGGCTTGCCAACTTTGGCCCGGGGTCGTGGGGACTACCCTATAGTCGTCGGACAAGTCGGCGGCGGGCCAACCTTGTCCCGGGGTCGTGGGGATGACCCTATAGTCGTCGGACATGTCGGCGGCTGGCCAACTTTGGCCCGGTGTCGTGGGGACGACCCTATAGTCGTCGGACAAGTCGGCGGCGGGCCAACTTTGTCCCGGGGTCGTGGGGACGACCCTATAGTCGTCGGACATGTCGGCGGCTGGCCAACCTAGTCCCGAGGTCGTCGGACATGTCAGCGGCTGGCCAACTTTGGCCCGGTGTCGTGGGGACGACTCTATAGTCGTCGGACATGTCGGCGGCTGGCCAACCTAGACCCGGGGTTCGTGGGGACGACCCTATTGTCGTCGGACATGTCGGCGGCTGGTCAACTTTGGCCCGAGGTCGTGGGGACGACCCTATAGTCGTTGGGCATGTCAGCGGCTGGCCAACTTTGGCCCGTGGTCGTGGGGACGATCCGATAGTCGTTGGACATGACGGTGCCGGGGCAATCGAGTCCCGGGGTCGTAGGTACGACCCTATAGTCGTCGGACATGTCGGGGATTGGCCACCTTTAGCGCGTGGTCGTGGGGACGACCCTATAGCCGTCGGATTTGACGGTGGCGGGCCAATCTAGTCCCTGGGTCGTGGGGACGACCCAACAGTCGTCGGACATTTCGGCGGCTTGCCAACTTTGGCCCGGTGTAGTGGGGACGCCTCTATAGTCGTCGAACATGTCGGCGGTTGGCCAACCTAGACCCGGGTTCGTAGGTACGACCCTATAGTCGTCGGACATGTCGGCGATTGGCCATTATTGGCCCGGGGCCGTGGGGACGACCCTATAGTCGTCGGACATGTCGGCAGCTGGCCAACTTTGGCCCGGGGTCGTGGGGACGACCCTATAGTCGTCGGACATGTCGGCGGCTGGCCAACTTTGGCCCGTGGTTGTGGGGACGACCCTATAGTCGTTGGACATGACGCTGGCGGGCCAATCTAGTCCCGGGGTCGTGGGGACGACCCTATAGTCGTCGGACATGTTGGCGATTGGCCAACATTGGCCCGGGGTCGTCGGGACGACCCTATAGTCGTCGGACATGTCGGCGGCTGGCCAACCTAGTCCCGGGGCCGTGGGGACGACCCTATAGTCGTCGGACATTTCGGCGGCTTGCCAACTTTGGCCCGGGGTCGTGGGGACGACCCTATAGTCGTCGGACATGTCGGCGGCTGGCCAACTTTGGCCCGTGGTTGTGGGGACGACCCTATAGTCGTTGGACATGACGGTGGCGGGCCAATCTAGTCCCGGGGTCGTGGGGACGACCCTATAGTCGTCGGACAAGACGGCGGCTGGCCAACTTTGGCCCGGTGTCGTGGGACGACTCTATAGTCGTCGGAAATGTCGGCGGCTGGCCAACCTGGACCCGGGGTCGTGGGGACAACCCTATAGTCGTCGGACTTGACGGTGGCGGGCCAATCTAGTCCCGAGGTCGTGGGGACGACCCTATAGTCGTCGGACAAGACGGCGGCTGGACATCTTTGGCCCGGGGTCGTGGGGACATGTTGGCGGCTTGTCAGCCTAGTCCCGGGGTCGTGGGTACGACCCTATAGTCGTCGGACAAGTCGGCGGCTGGCCAACCTAGACCCGGGGTCGTGGGGACGACCCTATTGTCGTCGGACATGACGGTGGCCGGCCAATCTAGTCCCGGGGTCGTGGGGACGACCCTATAGTCGTCGAACAATTCGGCGGCGGGCCAAACTTGTCCCGGGGTCGTGGGGACGACCCTATAATCGTCGGACATGACGGTGGCGGGCCAATCTAGTCCCGGGGTCGTGGGGATGACCCTATAGTCGTCGGACATGTCGGCGGCTGGCCAACTTTGGCCCGGTGTCGTAGGGACGACACTATAGTCGTCGGAAATGTCGGCGGCTGGCCAACCTGGACCCGGGGTGTTGGGGACGACCCTATTGTCGTCGGACATGACGGTGGCGGGCCAATCTAGTCTCGGGGTCGTGGGGACGACCCTATAGTCGTCGGACATGTCGACGGCTGGCCAACTTTGGCCCGTGGTTGTGGGGACGACCCTATAGTCGTCGGAAATGTCGGCGGCTGGCCAACCTGGACCCGGGGTCGTGGGGACGACCCTATAGTCGTCGGACTTGACGGTGGCGGGCCAATCTAGTCCCGGGGTCGTGGGGACGACCCTATAGTCGTCGGACATGTCGGCGGCTGGCCAACTTTGGCCCGGTGTCGTGGGGACGACCCTATAGTCGTCGGACAAGTCGGCGGCGGGCCAACTTTGTCCCGGGGTCGTGGGGACGACCCTATAGTCGTCGGACATGTCGGCGGCTGGCCAACCTAGTCCCGAGGTCGTCGGACATGTCGGCGGCTGGCCAACTTTGGCCCGTGGTCGTGGGAACGATCCAATAGTCGTCGGACATGTCGGCGGCTGGCCAACTTTGGCCCGTGGTCGTGGGGACGACCCTATAGTCGTTGGACATGTCAGCGGCTGGCCAACTTTGGCCCGGTGTCGTGGGGACGACTCTATAGTCGTCGGACATGTCGGCGGCTGGCCAACCTAGACCCGGGGTTCGTGGGGACGACCCTATTGTTGTCGGACATGTCGGCGGCTGGCCAACTTTGGCCCGAGGTCGTGGGGACGACCCTATAGTCGTTGGGCATGTCAGCGGCGGGCCAACTTTGGCCCGTGGTCGTGGGGACGATCCGATAGTCGTTGGACATGACGGTGCCGGGGCAATCGAGTCCCGGGGTCGTAGGTACGACCCTATAGTCGTCGGACATGTCGGGGATTGGCCACCTTTAGCGCGTGGTCGTGGGGACGACCCTATAGCCGTCGGATTTGACGGTGGCGGGCCAATCTAGTCCCTGGGTCGTGGGGACGACCCAACAGTCGTCGGACATTTCGGCGGCTTGCCAACTTTGGCCCGGTGTAGTGGGGACGCCTCTATAGTCGTCGAACATGTCGGCGGTTGGCCAACCTAGACCCGGGGTCGTAGGTACGACCCTATAGTCGTCGGACATGTCGGCGATTGGCCATTATTGGCCCGGGGCCGTGGGGACGACCCTATAGTCGTCGGACATGTCGGCAGCTGGCCAACTTTGGCCCGGTGTCGTGGGGACGACCCTATAGTCGTCGGACATGTCGGCGGCTGGCCAACTTTGGCCCGTGGTTGTGGGGACGACCCTATAGTCGTTGGACATGACGCTGGCGGGCCAATCTAGTCCCGGGGTCGTGGGGACGACCCTATAGTCGTCGGACAAGACGGCGGCTGGACATCTTTGGCCCGGGGTCGTGGGGACGACCCTATAGTCGTCGGACATGTTGGCGGCTTGTCAGCCTAGTCCCAGGGTCGTGGGTACGACCCTATAGTCGTCGGACAAGTCGGCGGCGGGCCAACCTTGTCCCGGGGTCGTGGGCACGACCCTATAGTCGTCGGACATGTCGGCGGCTGGCCAACTTTGGCCCGGTGTCGTGGGGACGACTCTATAGTCGTCGGAAATGTCGGCGGCTGGCCAACCTGGACCCGGGGTCGTGGGGACGACCCTATTGTCGTCGGACATGACGGTGGCGGGCCAATCTAGTCTCGCGGTCGTGGGGACGACCCTATAATCGTCGGACATGACGGTGGCGGGCCAATCTAGTCCCGGGGTCGTGGGGACGACCCTATAGTCGTCGTCCATGTCGGCGGCTGGCCAACTTTAGCCCGTGGTTGTGGGGACGACCCTATAATCGTTGGACATGACGGTGGCGGGCCAATCTAGTCCCGGGGTCGTGGGGACGACCCTATAGTCGTCGGACAAGACGGCGGCTGGACATCATTGGCCCGGGGTCGTGGGGACGACCCTATAGTCTTCGGACATGTTGGCGGCTTGTCAGCCTAGTCCCGGGGTCGTGGGGACGACCCTATAGTCGTTGGACAAGTCGGCGGCGGGCCAACCTTGTCCCGGGGTCGTGGGGACGACCCTATAGTCGTCGGACATGTCGGCGGCTGGCCAACTTTGGCCCGGTGTCGTGGGGACGACCCAATAGTGGTCGGACATGTCGGCGGCCGGCCAACCTAGTCCCGAGGTCGTGGGGACGACTCTATAGTCGTCGGACTTGACGGTGGCGGGCCAATCTAGTCCCGGGGTCGTGGGGACGACCCTATAGTCGTCGGACATGTCGGCGGCTGGCCAACTTTGGCCCGGTGTCGTGGGGACGACCCTATAGTCGTCGGACAAGTCGGCGGCGGGCCAACTTTGTCCCGAGGTCGTGGGGACGACCCTATAGTCGTCGGACATGTCGGCGGCTGGCCAACCTAGACCCGGGGTCGTGGGGACGACCCTATTGTCGTCGGACATGACGGTGGCCGGCCAATCTAGTCCCGGGGTCGTGGGGACGACCCTATAGTCGTCGAACAATTCGGCGGCGGGCCAAACTTGTCCCGGGGTCGTGGGGACGACCCTATAATCGTCGGACATGACGGTGGCGGGCCAATCTAGTCCCGGGGTCGTGGGGACGACCCTATAGTCGTCGGACATGTCGGCGGCTGGCCAACTTTGGCCCGGTGTCGTGGGGACGACCCTATAGTCGTCGGACAAGTCGGCGGCGGGCCAACTTTGTCCCGGGGTCGTGGGGACGACCCTATAGTCGTCGGACATGTCGGCGGCTGGCCAACCTAGTCCCGAGGTCGTCGGACATGTCAGCGGCTGGCCAACCTAGTCCCGGGGCCGTGGGGACGACCCTATAGTCGTCGGACATTTCGGCGGCTTGCCAACTTTGGCCCGGGGTCGTGGGGACGACCCTATAGTCGTCGGACATGTCGGCGGCTGGCCAACCTAGTCCCGGGGCCGTGGGGACGACCCTATAGTCGTCGGACATTTCGGCGGCTTGCCAACTTTGGCCCGGGGTCGTGGGGACGACCCTATAGTCGCCGGACATGTCGGCGGCTGGCCAACTTTGGCCCGTGGTTGTGGGGACGACCCTATAGTCGTTGGACATGACGGTGGCGGGCCAATCTAGTCCCGGGGTCGTGGGGACGACCCTATAGTCGTCGGACATGTCGGCGATTGGCCATTATTGGCCCGGGGCCGTGGGGACGACCCTATAGTCGTCGGACATGTCGGCAGCTGGCCAACTTTGGCCCGGGGTCGTGGGGACGACCCTATAGTCGTCGGACATGTCGGCGGCTGGCCAACTTTGGCCCGTGGTTGTGGGGACGACCCTATAGTCGTTGGACATGACGCTGGCGGGCCAATCTAGTCCCGGGGTCGTGGGGACGACCCTATAGTCGTCGGACATGTTGGCGATTGGCCAACATTGGCCCGGGGTCGTCGGGACGACCCTATAGTCGTCGGACATGTCGGCGGCTGGCCAACCTAGTCCCGGGGCCGTGGGGACGACCCTATAGTCGTCGGACATTTCGGCGGCTTGCCAACTTTGGCCCGGGGTCGTGGGGACGACCCTATAGTCGCCGGACATGTCGGCGGCTGGCCAACTTTGGCCCGTGGTTGTGGGGACGACCCTATAGTCGTTGGACATGACGGTGGCGGGCCAATCTAGTCCCGGGGTCGTGGGGACGACCCTATAGTCGTCGGACAAGACGGCGGCTGGCCAACTTTGGCCCGGTGTCGTGGGACGACTCTATAGTCGTCGGAAATGTCGGCGGCTGGCCACCCTGGACCCGGGGTCGTGGGGACGACCCTATAGTCGTCGGACTTGACGGTGGCGGGCCAATCTAGTCCCGAGGTCGTGGGGACGACCCTATAGTCGTCGGACAAGACGGCGGCTGGACATCTTTGGCCCGGGGTCGTGGGGACATGTTGGCGGCTTGTCAGCCTAGTCCCGGGGTCGTGGGTACGACCCTATAGTCGTCGGACAAGTCGGCGGCTGGCCAACCTAGACCCGGGGTCGTGGGGACGACCCTATTGTCGTCGGACATGACGGTGGCCGGCCAATCTAGTCCCGGGGTCGTGGGGACGACCCTATAGTCGTCGAACAATTCGGCGGCGGGCCAAACTTGTCCCGGGGTCGTGGGGACGACCCTATAATCGTCGGACATGACGGTGGCGGGCCAATCTAGTCCCGGGGTCGTGGGGATGACCCTATAGTCGTCGGACATGTCGGCGGCTGGCCAACTTTGGCCCGGTGTCGTAGGGACGACACTATAGTCGTCGGAAATGTCGGCGGCTGGCCAACCTGGACCCGGGGTGTTGGGGACGACCCTATTGTCGTCGGACATGACGGTGGCGGGCCAATCTAGTCTCGGGGTCGTGGGGACGACCCTATAGTCGTCGGACATGTCGACGGCTGGCCAACTTTGGCCCGTGGTTGTGGGGACGACCCTATAGTCGTCGGAAATGTCGGCGGCTGGCCAACCTGGACCCGGGGTCGTGGGGACGACCCTATAGTCGTCGGACTTGACGGTGGCGGGCCAATCTAGTCCCGGGGTCGTGGGGACGACCCTATAGTCGTCGGACATGTCGGCGGCTGGCCAACTTTGGCCCGGTGTCGTGGGGACGACCCTATAGTCGTCGGACAAGTCGGCGGCGGGCCAACTTTGTCCCGGGGTCGTGGGGACGACCCTATAGTCGTCGGACATGTCGGCGGCTGGCCAACCTAGTCCCGAGGTCGTCGGACATGTCGGCGGCTGGCCAACTTTGGCCCGTGGTCGTGGGAACGATCCAATAGTCGTCGGACATGTCGGCGGCTGGCCAACTTTGGCCCGTGGTCGTGGGGACGACCCTATAGTCGTTGGACATGTCAGCGGCTGGCCAACTTTGGCCCGGTGTCGTGGGGACGACTCTATAGTCGTCGGACATGTCGGCGGCTGGCCAACCTAGACCCGGGGTTCGTGGGGACGACCCTATTGTTGTCGGACATGTCGGCGGCTGGCCAACTTTGGCCCGAGGTCGTGGGGACGACCCTATAGTCGTTGGGCATGTCAGCGGCTGGCCAACTTTGGCCCGTGGTCGTGGGGACGATCCGATAGTCGTTGGACATGACGGTGCCGGGGCAATCGAGTCCCGGGGTCGTAGGTACGACCCTATAGTCGTCGGACATGTCGGGGATTGGCCACCTTTAGCGCGTGGTCGTGGGGACGACCCTATAGCCGTCGGATTTGACGGTGGCGGGCCAATCTAGTCCCTGGGTCGTGGGGACGACCCAACAGTCGTCGGACATTTCGGCGGCTTGCCAACTTTGGCCCGGTGTAGTGGGGACGCCTCTATAGTCGTCGAACATGTCGGCGGTTGGCCAACCTACACCCGGGGTCGTAGGTACGACCCTATAGTCGTCGGACATGTCGGCGATTGGCCATTATTGGCCCGGGGCCGTGGGGACGACCCTATAGTCGTCGGACATGTCGGCAGCTGGCCAACTTTGGCCCGGGGTCGTGGGGACGACCCTATAGTCGTCGGACATGTCGGCGGCTGGCCAACTTTGGCCCGTGGTTGTGGGGACGACCCTATAGTCGTTGGACATGACGCTGGCGGGCCAATCTAGTCCCGGGGTCGTGGGGACGACCCTATAGTCGTCGGACAAGACGGCGGCTGGACATCTTTGGCCCGGGGTCGTGGGGACGACCCTATAGTCGTCGGAAATGTTGGCGGCTTGTCAGCCTAGTCCCAGGGTCGTGGGTACGACCCTATAGTCGTCGGACAAGTCGGCGGCGGGCCAACCTTGTCCCGGGGTCGTGGGCACGACCCTATAGTCGTCGGACATGTCGGCGGCTGGCCAACTTTGGCCCGGTGTCGTGGGGACGACTCTATAGTCGTCGGAAATGTCGGCGGCTGGCCAACCTGGACCCGGGGTCGTGGGGACGACCCTATAGTCGTCGGAAATGTCGGCGGCTGGCCAACCTGGACCCGGGGTCGTGGGGACGACCCTATTGTCGTCGGACATGACGGTGGCGGGCCAATCTAGTCTCGCGGTCGTGGGGACGACCCTATAATCGTCGGACATGACGGTGGCGGGCCAATCTAGTCCCGGGGTCGTGGGGACGACCCTATAGTCGTCGTCCATGTCGGCGGCTGGCCAACTTTAGCCCGTGGTTGTGGGGACGACCCTATAATCGTTGGACATGACGGTGGCGGGCCAATCTAGTCCCGGGGTCGTGGGGACGACCCTATAGTCGTCGGACAAGACGGCGGCTGGACATCATTGGCCCGGGGTCGTGGGGACGACCCTATAGTCTTCGGACATGTTGGCGGCTTGTCAGCCTAGTCCCGGGGTCGTGGGGACGACCCTATAGTCGTTGGACAAGTCGGCGGCGGGCCAACCTTGTCCCGGGGTCGTGGGGACGACCCTATAGTCGTCGGACATGTCGGCGGCTGGCCAACTTTGGCCCGGTGTCGTGGGGACGACCCAATAGTGGTCGGACATGTCGGCGGCCGGCCAACCTAGTCCCGAGGTCGTGGGGACGACTCTATAGTCGTCGGACTTGACGGTGGCGGGCCAATCTAGTCCCGGGGTCGTGGGGACGACCCTACAGTCGTCGGACATTTCGGCGGCTTGCCAACTTTGGACCGGGGTCGTGGGGACGACCCTATAGTCGTCGGACTTGACGGTGGCGGGCCAATCTAGTCCCGAGGTCCTGGGGACGACCCAATAGTCGTCGGACTTGACGGTGGCGGGCCAATGTAGTCCCGGGGTCTTGGGGACAACCCTAAAGCCGTCGGACATTTCAGCGGCTTGCCAACTTTGGCCCGGGGTCGTGGGGACTACCCTATAGTCGTCGGACAAGTCGGCGGCGGGCCAACCTTGTCCCGGGGTCGTGGGGACGACCCTATAGTCGTCGGACATGTCGGCGGCTGGCCAACTTTGGCCCGGTGTCGTGGGGACGACTCTATAGTCGTCGGAAATGTCGGCGGCTGGCCAACCTGGACCCGGTGTCGTGGGGACGACTCTATAGTCGTCGGAAATGTCGGCGGCTGGCCAACCTGGACCCGGGGTCGTGGGGACAACCCTATTGTCGTCGGACATGACGGTAGCGGGCCAATCTAGTCTCGGGGTCGTGGGGACGACCCTATAGTCGTCGGACATGACGGTGGCGGGCCAATCTAGTCCCGGGGTCGTGGGGACGACCCTATAGTCGTCGGACATGTCGGCGGCTGGCCAACTTTGGACCGGGGTCGTGGGGACGAACCTACAGTCGTCGGACATTTCGGCGGCTTGCCAACTTTGGCCCGGGGTCGTGGGGACGACCCTATAGTCGTCGGACTTGACGGTAGCGGGCCAATCTAGTCCCGAGGTCGTGGGAACGACCCTATAGTCGTCGGACAAGTCGGCGGCGGGCCAACCTAGTCCCGAGGTCGTGGGGACGACCCTATAGTCGTCGGACTTGACGGTGGCGGGCCAATCTTGTCCCGGGGTCGTGGAGACGACCCTACAGTCGTCGGACATTTCGGCGGCTTGCCAACTTTGGCCCGGGGTCGTGGGACGACCCTATAGTCGTCGGACTTGACGGTAGCGGGCCAATCTAGTCCCGAGGTCTTGGGGACGACCCTATAGTCTTCGGACATGACGGTAGCGGGCCAATCTAGACCCGAGGTCGTGGGGACGACCCTATAGTAGTCGGACATGTCGGCGGCTGTCCAACTTTGGCCCGGTGTCGTGGGGACGACTCTATAGTCGTCGGAAATGTCGGCGGCTGGCCAACCTGGACCGGTGTCGTGGGGACGACTCTATAGTCGTCGGAAATGTCGGCGGCTGGCCAACCTAGTCCCGGGGTCGTGGGGACGACCCTATAGTCGTCGGACATTTCGGCGGCTTGCCAACTTTGGCCCGGGGTCGTGGGGACGACCCTATAGTCGTCGGATATGTCGGCGGCTGGCCAACTTTGGCCCGTGGTTGTGGGGACGACCCTATAGTCGTTGGACATGACGGTGGCGGGCCAATCTAGTCCCGGGGTCGTGGGGACGACCCTATAGTCGTCGGACATGTCGGCGGCTGGCCAACTTTGGACCGGTGTCGTGGGGACGACTCTATAGTCGTCGGAAATGTCGGCGGCTGGCCAACCTGGACCCGGAGTCGTGGGGCCGACCCTATTGTCGTCGGACATGACGGTGGCGGGCCAATCTAGTCTCGGGGTCGTGGGGACGACCCTATAGTCGTCGCACATGTCGGCGGCTGGCCAACTTTGGCCCGGGGTCGTAGGGACGACCCTATAGTCGTCGGACATGTCGACGGCTGGCCAACTTTGGCCCGTGGTTGTGGGGACGACCCTATAGTCGTCGGAAATGTCGGCGGCTGGCCAACCTGGACCCGGGGTCGTGGGGACGACCCTATAGTCGTCGGACTTGACGGTGGCGGGCCAATCTAGTCCCGGGGTCGTGGGGACGACCCTATAGTCGTCGGACATGTCGGCGGCTGGCCAACTTTGGCCCGGTGTCGTGGGGACTACTCTATAGTCGTCGGAAATGTCGGCGGCTGGCCAACCTGGACCCGGGGTCGTGGGGACGACCCTATTGTCGTCGGACATGACGGTGGCGGGCCAATCTAGTCTCGGGGTCGTGGGGACGACCCTATAGTCGTCGGACATGTCGGCGGCTGGCCAACTTTGGCCCGGGTCGTGGGGACGACTCTATAGTCGTCGGAAATGCCGGCGGCTGGCCAACCTGGACTCGGGGTCGTGGGGACGACCCTATAGTCGTCGGACAAGACGGCGGCTGGACATCTTTGGCCCGGGGTCGTGGGGACGACCCTATAGTCGTCGGACATGTTGGCGGCTTGTCAGCGTAGTCCCGGGGTGGTGGGTACGACCCTATAGTCGTCGGACAAGTCGGCGGCGGGCCAACCTTGTCCCGGGGTCGTGGGGACGACCCTATAGTCGTCGGACATGTCGGCAGCTGGCCAACTTTGGCCCGGGGTCGTGGGGACGACCCTATAGTCGTCGGACATGTCGGCGGCTGGACATCTTTGGCCCGGGGTCGTGGGGACGACCCTATAGTCGTCGGACATGTTGGCGGCTTGTCAGCGTAGACCCGGGGTGGTGGGTACGACCCTATAGTCGTCGGACAAGTCGGCGGCGGGCCAACCTTGTCCCGGGGTCGTGGGGACGACCCTATAGTCGTCGGACATGTCGGCAGCTGGCCAACTTTGGCCCGGGGTCATGGGTACGACCCTATAGTCGTCGGACATGTTGGCGGCTTGTCAGCCTAGTCCCAGGGTCATGGGTACGACCCTATAGTCGTCGGACAAGTCGGCGGCGGGCCAACCTTGTCCCGGGGTTGTGGGGACGACCCTATAGTCGTCGGACATGTCGGCAGCTGGCCAACTTTGGCCCGGGGTCGTGGGGACGACCCTATAGTCGTCGGACATGTCGGCGGCTGGCCAACTTTGGCCCGTGGTTGTGGGGACGACCCTATAGTCGTTGGACATGACGCTGGCGGGCCAATCTAGTCCCGGGGTCGTGGGGACTACCCTATAGTCGTAGGACCAGACGGCGGCTGGACATCTTTGGCCCGGGGTCGTGGGGACGACCCTATAGTCGTCGGACATGTTGGCGGCTTGTCAGCCTAGTCCCAGGGTCATGGGTACGACCCTATAGTCGTCGGACAAGTCGGCGGCGGGCCAACCTTGTCCCGGGGTCGTGGGGACGACCCTATAGTCGTCGGACATGTCGGCGGCTGGCCAACTTTGGCCCGTGGTTGTGGGGACGACCCTATAGTCGTTGGACATGACGCTGGCGGGCCAATCTAGTCCCGGGGTCGTGGGGACGACCCTATAGTCGTCGGACATGTCGGCGGCTGGTCAACTTTGGCCCGTGGTCGTGGGGACGACCCTATAGTCGTCGGACAAGACGGTGGCGGACCAATCTAGTCCCGGGGTCGTGGGGACGACCCTATAGTCGTCGGACATGTCGGCGGCTGGCCAACTTTGGCCCGTGGTCGTGGGGACGATCCAATAGTCGTCGGACATGTCGGCGGCTGGCCAACTTTGGCCCGTGGTTGTGGGGACGACCCTATAGTCGTTGGACATGACGGTGGCGGGCCAATCTAGTCCCGGGGTCGTGGGGACGACCCTATAGTCGTCGGACAAGACGGCGGCTGGACATCTTTGGCCCGGGGTCGTGGGGACGACCCTATAGTCGTCGGACATGTTGGCGGCTTGTCAGCCTAGTCCCGGGGTCGTGGGTACGACCCTATAGTCGTCGGACAAGTCGGCGGCTGGCCAACCTAGACCCGGGGTCGTGGGGACGACCCTATTGTCGTCGGACATGACGGTGGCGGGCCAATCTAGTCCCGGGGTCGTGGGGACGACCCTATAGTCGTCGGACAAGACGGTGGCGGACCAATCTAGTCCCGGGGTCGTGGGGACGACCCTATAGTCGTCGGACATGTCGGCGGCTGGCCAACTTTGGCCCGTGGTCGTGGGGACGATCCAATAGTCGTCGGACATGTCGGCGGCTGGCCAACTTTGGCCCGTGTTTGTGGGGACGACCCTATAGTCGTTGGACATGACGCTGGCGGGCCAATCTAGTCCCGGGGTCGTGGGGACGACCCTATAGTCGTCGGACATGTCGGCGGCTGGTCAACTTTGGCCCGTGGTCGTGGGGACGACCCTATAGTCGTCGGACAAGACGGTGGCGGACCAATCTAGTCCCGGGGTCGTGGGGACGACCCTATAGTCGTCGGACATGTCGGCGGCTGGCCAACTTTGGCCCGTGGTCGTGCGGACGATCCAATAGTCGTCGGACATGTCGGCGGCTGGCCAACTTTGGCCCGTGGTTGTGGGGACGACCCTATAGTCGTTGGACATGACGGTGGCGGGCCAATCTAGTCCCGGGGTCGTGGGGACGACCCTATAGTCGTCGGACAAGACGGCGGCTGGACATCTTTGGCCCGGGGTCGTGGGTACGACCCTATAGTCGTCGGACAAGTCGGCGGCTGGCCAACCTAGACCCGGGGTCGTGGGGACGACCCTATTGTCGTCGGACATGACGGTGGCGGGCCAATCTAGTCCCGGGGTCGTGGGGACGACCCTATAGTCGTCGGACATGTCGGCGGCTGGCCAACTTTGGCCCGGGGTCGTGGGGACGACTCTATAGTCGTCGGAAATGTCGGCGGCTGGCCAACCTGGACTCGGGGTCGTGGGGACGACCCTATAGTCGTCGGACAAGACGGTGGCGGACCAATCGAGTCCCGGGGTCGTGGGGACGACCCTATAGTCGTCGGACATGTCGGCGGCTGGCCAACTTTGGCCCGTGGTCGTGGGGACGATCCAATAGTCGTCGGACATGTCGGCGGCTGGACATCTTTGGCCCGGGGTCGTGGGGACGACCCTATAGTCGTCGGACATGTTGGCGGCTTGTCAGCCTAGTCCCGGGGTCGTGGGGACGACCCTATAGTCGTCGGACATGTCGGCGGCTGGTCAACTTTGGCCCAGGGTCGTGGGGACGACCCTATAGTCGTAGGACAAGACGGTGGCGGACCAATCTAGTCCCGGGGTCGTGGGGACGACCCTATTGTCGTCGGACATGACGGTGGCGGGCCAATCTAGTCTCGGGGTCGTGGGGACGACTCTATAGTCGTCGGAAATGTCGGCGGCTGGCCAACCTGGACCCGGGGTCGTGGGGACGACCCTATTGTCGTCGGACATGACGGTGGCGGGCCAATCTAGTCTCGCGGTCGTGGGGACGACCCTATAATCGTCGGACATGACGGTGGCGGGCCAATCTAGTCCCGGGGTCGTGGGGACGACCCTATAGTCGTCGGACATGTCGGCGGCTGGTCAACTTTGGCCCGGGGTCGTGGGGACGACCCTATAGTCGTCGGACAAGACGGTGGCGGACCAATCTAGTCCCGGGGTCGTGGGGACGACCCTATAGTCGTCGAACAATTCGGCGGCGGGCCAAGCTTGTCCCGGTGTCGTGGGGACGACTCTATAGTCGTCGGAAATGTCGGCGGCTGGCCAACCTGGACCCGGGGTCGTGGGGACGACCCTATTGTCGTCGGACATGACGGTGGCGGGCCAATCTAGTCTCGGGGTCGTGGGGACGACCCTATAGTCGTCGGACAAGACGGCGGCTGGACATCTTTGACCCGGGGTCGTGGAGACGACCCTATAGTCGTCGGACATGTTGGCGGCTTGTCAGCCTAGTCCCGGGGTCGTGGGTACGACCCTATAGTCGTCGGACAAGTCGGCGGCTGGTCAACCTAGACCCGGGGTCGTGGGGACGACCTTATTGTCGTCGGACATGACGGTGGCGGGCCAATCTAGTCCCGGGGTCGTGGGGACGACCCTATAGTCGTCGAACAATTCGGTGGCGGGCCAAGCTTGTCCCGGGGTCGTGGGGACGACCCTATAATCGTCGGACATGACGGTGGCGGGCCAATCTAGTCCCGGGGTCGTGGGGACGACCCTATAGTCGTCGGACATGTCGGCGGCTGGCCAACTTTGGCCCGGTGTCGTGGGGACGACTCTATAGTCGTCGGAAATGTCGGCGGCTGGCCAACCTGGACCCGGAGTCGTGGGGCCGACCCTATTGTCGTCGGACATGACGGTGGCGGGCCAATCTAGTCTCGGGGTCGTGGGGACGACCCTATAGTCGTCGCACATGTCGGCGGCTGGCCAACTTTGGCCCGGGGTCGTGGGGACGACCCTATAGTCGTCGGACATGTCGACGGCTGGCCAACTTTGGCCCGTGGTTGTTTGGACGACCCTATAGTCGTTGGACATGACGGTGGCGGGCCAATCTAGTCCCGGGGTCGTAGGGACGACCCTATAGTCGTCGGACAAGACGGCGGCTGGACATCTTTGGCCCGGGGTCGTGGGGACGACCCTATAGTCGTCGGACATGTTGGCGGCTTGTCAGCCTAGTCCCGGGGTCGTGGGGACGACCCTATTGTCGTCGGACATGACGGTGGCGGGCCAATCTAGTCCCGGGGTCGTGGGGACGACCCTATAGTCGTCGGACAAGTCGGCGGCGGGCCAAGCTTGTCCCGGGGTCGTGGGGACGACCCTATATTCGCCGGACATGACGGTGGCGGGCCAATCTAGTCCCGGGGTCGTGGGGACGACCCTATAATCGTTGGACATGACGGTGGCGGGCCAATCTAGTCCCGGGGTCGTAGGGACGACCCTATAGTCGTCGGACATGTTGGCGATTGGCCAACATTGGCCCGGGGTCGTCGGGACGACCCTGTAGTCGTCGGACATGTCGGCGGCTGGCCAACCTAGTCCCGGGGTCGTAGGGACGACCCTATAGTCGTCGGACATTTCGGCGGCTTGCCAACTTTGGCCCGGGGTCGTGGGGACGACCCTATAGTCGTCGGACATGTCGGCGGCTGGCCAACTTTGGCCCGTGGTTGTGGGGACGACCCTATAGTCGTTGGACATGACGGTGGCGGGCCAATCTAGTCCCGGGGTCGTGGGGACGACCCTATAGTCGTCGGACATATCGGCGGCTGGCCAACTTTGGCCCGGTGTCGTTGGGACGACTCTATAGTCGTCGGAAATGTCGGCGGCTGGCCAACCTGGACCCGGGGTCGTAGGGACGACCCTATAGTCGTCGGACAAGTCGGCGGCGGGCCAAGCTTGTCCCGGGGTCGTGGGGACGACCCTATATTCGCCGGACATGACGGTGGCGGGCCAATCTAGTCCCGAGGTCGTGGGGACGACCCTATAGTCGTCGGACTTGACGGTAGTGGGCCAATCTAGTCCCGAGGTCGTGGGGACGACCCTATAGTCGTCGGACATGTTGGCGATTGGCCAACTTTGGCCCGGGGTCGTGGGGACGACTCTATAGTCGTCGGACATGTCGGCGGCTGGCCAACCTCGACCCGGGGTCGTGGGGACGACCCTATTGTCGTCGGACATGACGGTGGCGGGCCAATCTATTCCCGGGGTCGTACGGACGACCCTATAGCCGTCGGACATGTTGGCGATTGGCCAACTTTGGCCCGGGGTCGTGGGGACGACCCTATAGTCGTCGGACATTTCGGCGGCGTGCCAACTTTGGCCCGGGGTTGTGGGGACGACCCTATAGTCGTCGGACATTTCGGCGGCATGCCAACTTTGGCTCGGGGTCGTGGGGACGACCCTATTGTCGTTGGACATGACGGTGGCGGACCAATCTAGTCCCGGGGTCGTGGGGACGACCCTATAGTCGTCGGACATGTCGGCGGCTGGCCAACTTTGGCCCGTGGTCGTGGGGACGATCCAATAGTCGTCGGACATGTCGGCGGCTGTCCAACTTTGGCCCGTGGTCGTGGGGACGACCCTATAGTCGTTGGACATGTCAGCAGCTAGCCAACTTTGGCCCGGTGTCGTGGGGACGACTCTATAGTCGTCGGACATGTCGGCGGCTGGCCAACCTCGACCCGGGGTCGTGGGGACGACCCTATTGTCGTCGGACATGACGGTGGCGGGCCAATCTATTCCCGGGGTCGTACGGACGACCCTATAGTCGTCGGACATGTTGGCGATTGGCCAACTTTGGCCCGGGGTCGTGGGGACGACCCTATTGTCGTCGGACATGACGGTGGCGGGCCAATCTATTCCCGGGGTCGTACGGACGACCCTATAGTCGTCGGACTTGACGGGGGCGGGCCAAACTAGTCCCGGGGTCGTGGGGACGACCCAATAGTCGTTGGACATATCGGCAGCTGGCCAACTTTGGCCCATGGTCGTGGGGACGACCCTATAGTCGTTGGACATGACGGTGGCGGGCCAATCTAGTCCCGGGGTCGTAGGGACGACCCTATAGTCGTCGGACATGTTGGCGATTGGCCAACATTGGCCCGGGGTCGTCGGGACGACCCTATAGTCGTCGGACATGTTGGCGATTGGCCAACATTGGCCCGGGGTCGTCGGGACGACCCTATAGTCGTCGGACATGTTGGCGGCTTGTCAGCCTAGTCCCGGGGTCGTGGGTACGACCCTATAGTCGTCGGACAAGTCGGCGGCGGGCCAACCTTGTCCCGGGGTCGTGGGGACGACCTTATAGTCGTCGAACATGATGGTGGCGGGCCAATCTAGTCCCGGGGTCGTGGGGACGACCCTATAGTCGTCGGACATTTCGGCGGCTTGCCAACTTTGGCCCGGGGTCGTGGGGACGACCCTATAGTCGTCGGACATTTCGGCGGCATGCCACCTTTGGCCCGGGGTCGTGGGTACGACCCTATAGTCGTCGGACATGTTGGCGATTGGCCAACATTGGCCCGGGGTCGTGGGTACGACCCTATAGTCGTCGGACATGTTGGCGATTGGCCAACATTGGCCCGGGGTCGTCGGGACGACCCTATAGTCGTCGGACATGTTGGCGGCTTGTCAGCCTAGTCCCGGGGTCGTGGGTACGACCCTATAGTCGTCGGACAAGTCGGCGGCGGGCCAACCTTGTCCCGGGGTCGTGGGGACGACCTTATAGTCGTCGAACATGATGGTGGCGGGCCAATCTACTCCCGGGGTCGTGGGGACGACCCTATAGTCGTCGGACATTTCGGCCGCTTGCCAACTTTGGCCCGGGGTCGTGGGGACGACCCTATAGTCGTCGGACATGACGGTGGCGGACCAATCTAGTCCCGGGGTCGTGGGGACGACCCTATAGTCGTCGGACATTTCGGCGGCGTGCCAACTTTGGCCCGGGGTCGTGGGGACGACCCTATAGTCGTCGGACATTTCGGCGGCATGCCAACTTTGGCTCGGGGTCGTGGGGACGACCCTATTGTCGTTGGACATGACGGTGGCGGGCCAATCTAGTCCCGGGGTCGTAGGGACGACCCTATAGTCGTCGGACATGTCGGCGATTGGCCAACATTGGCCCGGGGTCTTGGGGACGACCCTATAGTCGTCGGACATGTCGGCGGCTGGCCAAACTAGTCCCGAGGTCGTGGGGACGACCCTATAGTCGTCGGACATGACGGTGGCGGACCAATCTAGCCCCGGGGTCGTGGGGGCGACCCTATAGTCGTCGGACATGTCGGCGGCTGGCCATCTTTGGCCCGTGGTCGTGGGGCCGATCCAATAGTCGTCGGACATGTCGACGGCTGGCCAACTTTGGCCCGTGGTCGTGGGGACGACCCTATAGTCGTTGGACATGTCAGCGGCTGGCCAACTTTGGCCCGGTGTCGTGGGGACGACTCTATAGTCGTCGGATATGTCGGCGGCTGGCCAACCTAGACCCGGGGTCGTGGGGACGACCCCATTGTCTTCGGACATGACGGTGGCGGGCCAATCTATTCCCGGGGTCGTATGGACGACCCTATAGTCGTCGGACATGTTGGCGATTGGCCAACATTGGCCCGGGGTCGTGGGGACGACTCTATAGTCGTCGGACATGTTGGCGGCTTGTCAGCCTAGTCCCGGGGTCGTGGGTACGACCCTATAGTCGTCGGACAAGTCGGCGGCGGGCCAACCTTGCCCCGGGGTCGTGGGGACGACCCTATAGTCGTCGGACAAGACGGCGGCTGGACATCCTTGGCTCGCGGTCGTGGGGACGACCCTATAGTCGTCGGACATTTCGGCGGCTTGTCAACCTAGTCCCGGGGTCGTGGGGACGACCCTATAGTCGTTGGACATGACGGTGGCGGGCCAATCTAGTCCCGGGGTCGTGGGTACGACCCTATAGTCGTCGGACAAGACGGCGGCTGGACATCTTTGGCCCGTGGTCGTGGGGACGATCCAATAGTCGTCGGACATGTCGACGGCTGGCCAACTTTGGCCCGTGGTCGTGGGGACGACCCTATAGTCGTTGGACATGTCAGCGGCTGGCCAACTTTGGCCCGGTGTCGTGGGGACGACTCTATAGTCGTCGGATATGTCGGCGGCTGGCCAACCTAGACCCGGGGTCGTGGGGACGACCCCATTGTCTTCGGACATGACGGTGGCGGGCCAATCTATTCCCGGGGTCGTATGGACGACCCTATAGTCGTCGGACATGTTGGCGATTGGCCAACATTGGCCCGGGGTCGTGGGGACGACTCTATAGTCGTCGGACATGTTGGCGGCTTGTCAGCCTAGTCCCGGGGTCGTGGGTACGACCCTATAGTCGTCGGACAAGTCGGCGGCGGGCCAACCTTGCCCCGGGGTCGTGGGGACGACCCTATAGTCGTCGGACAAGACGGCGGCTGGACATCCTTGGCTCGCGGTCGTGGGGACGACTCTATAGTCGTCGGACATGTTGGCGGCTTGTCAGCCTAGTCCCGGGGTCGTGGGTACGACCCTATAGTCGTCGGACAAGACGGCGGCGGGCCAACCTTGCCCCGGGGTCGTGGGGACGACCCTATAGTCGTCGGACAAGACGGCGGCTGGACATCCTTGGCTCGCGGTCGTGGGGACGACCCTATAGTCGTCGGACATTTCGGCGGCTTGTCAACCTAGTCCCGGGGTCGTAGGGACGACCCTATAGTCGTCGGACATGTTGGCGATTGGCCAACATTGGCCCGGGGTCGTCGGGACGACCCTATAGTCGTCGGACATGTTGGCGATTGGCCAACATTGGCCCGGGGTCGTCGGGACGACCCTATAGTCGTCGGACATGTTGGCGGCTTGTCAGCCTAGTCCCGGGGTCGTGGGTACGACCCTATAGTCGTCGGACAAGTCGGCGGCGGGCCAACCTTGTCCCGGGGTCGTGGGGACGACCTTATAGTCGTCGAACATGATGGTGGCGGGCCAATCTAGTCCCGGGGTCGTGGGGACGACCCTATAGTCGTCGGACATTTCGGCGGCTTGCCAACTTTGGCCCGGGGTCGTGGGGACGACCCTATAGTCGTCGGACATTTCGGCGGCATGCCACCTTTGGCCCGGGGTCGTGGGTACGACCCTATAGTCGTCGGACATGTTGGCGATTGGCCAACATTGGCCCGGGGTCGTGGGTACGACCCTATAGTCGTCGGACATGTTGGCGATTGGCCAACATTGGCCCGGGGTCGTCGGGACGACCCTATAGTCGTCGGACATGTTGGCGGCTTGTCAGCCTAGTCCCGGGGTCGTGGGTACGACCCTATAGTCGTCGGACAAGTCGGCGGCGGGCCAACCTTGTCCCGGGGTCGTGGGGACGACCTTATAGTCGTCGAACATGATGGTGGCGGGCCAATCTACTCCCGGGGTCGTGGGGACGACCCTATAGTCGTCGGACATTTCGGCCGCTTGCCAACTTTGGCCCGGGGTCGTGGGGACGACCCTATAGTCGTCGGACATGACGGTGGCGGACCAATCTAGTCCCGGGGTCGTGGGGACGACCCTATAGTCGTCGGACATTTCGGCGGCGTGCCAACTTTGGCCCGGGGTCGTGGGGACGACCCTATAGTCGTCGGACATTTCGGCGGCATGCCAACTTTGGCTCGGGGTCGTGGGGACGACCCTATTGTCGTTGGACATGACGGTGGCGGGCCAATCTAGTCCCGGGGTCGTAGGGACGACCCTATAGTCGTCGGACATGTCGGCGATTGGCCAACATTGGCCCGGGGTCTTGGGGACGACCCTATAGTCGTCGGACATGTCGGCGGCTGGCCAAACTAGTCCCGAGGTCGTGGGGACGACCCTATAGTCGTCGGACATGACGGTGGCGGACCAATCTAGCCCCGGGGTCGTGGGGGCGACCCTATAGTCGTCGGACATGTCGGCGGCTGGCCATCTTTGGCCCGTGGTCGTGGGGACGATCCAATAGTCGTCGGACATGTCGACGGCTGGCCAACTTTGGCCCGTGGTCGTGGGGACGACCCTATAGTCGTTGGACATGTCAGCGGCTGGCCAACTTTGGCCCGGTGTCGTGGGGACGACTCTATAGTCGTCGGATATGTCGGCGGCTGGCCAACCTAGACCCGGGGTCGTGGGGACGACCCCATTGTCTTCGGACATGACGGTGGCGGGCCAATCTATTCCCGGGGTCGTATGGACGACCCTATAGTCGTCGGACATGTTGGCGATTGGCCAACATTGGCCCGGGGTCGTGGGGACGACTCTATAGTCGTCGGACATGTTGGCGGCTTGTCAGCCTAGTCCCGGGGTCGTGGGTACGACCCTATAGTCGTCGGACAAGTCGGCGGCGGGCCAACCTTGCCCCGGGGTCGTGGGGACGACCCTATAGTCGTCGGACAAGACGGCGGCTGGACATCCTTGGCTCGCGGTCGTGGGGACGACCCTATAGTCGTCGGACATTTCGGCGGCTTGTCAACCTAGTCCCGGGGTCGTGGGGACGACCCTATAGTCGTTGGACATGACGGTGGCGGGCCAATCTAGTCCCGGGGTCGTGGGTACGACCCTATAGTCGTCGGACAAGACGGCGGCTGGACATCTTTGGCCCGCGGTCGTGGGGACGACCCTATAGTCGTCGGACATTTCGGCGGCTTGCCAACTTTGGCCCGGGGTCGTGGGGACGAACCTATAGTCGACGGACATGTCGGCGGCTGGCCAACTTTGGCCCGTGGTCGTGGAGACGATCCTATACTCGTCGGACTTGACGGTGGCGGGCCAATCTAGTCCGGGGTTGTGGGGACGACCCTATAGTCGTCGGACATTTCGGCGGCTTGCCAACTTTGGCCCGGGGTCGTGGGGACGACTCTATTGTCGTCGGACATGACGGTGGCGGGCCAATCTATTCCCGGGGTCGTACGGACGACCCTATAGTCGTCGGACATGTTGGCGATTGGCCAACTTTGGCCCGGGGTCGTGGGGACAACCCTATAGTCGTCGGACATTTCGGCGGCGTGCCAACTTTGGCCCGGGGTCGTGGGGACGACCCTATAGTCGTCGGACATTTCGGCGGCTGGCCATCTTTGGCCCGTGGTCGTGGGGACGATCCAATAGTCGTCGGACATGTCGACGGCTGGCCAACTTTGGCCCGTGGTCGTGGGGACGACCCTATAGTCGTTGGACATGTCAGCGGCTGGCCAACTTTGGCCCGGTGTCGTGGGGACGACCCTATAGTCGTCGGACATGTCGGCGGCTGGCCAAACTAGTCCCGAGGTCGTGGGGACGACCCTATAGTCGTCGGACTTCACGGTGGCGGGCCAATCTAGTCCCGGGGTCGTGGGGACGACCCTACAGTCGTCGGACATTTCGGCGGCTTGCCAACTTTGGCCCGGGGTCGTGGGGACGACCCTATAGTCGTCGGACATGACGGTGGCGGACCAATCTAGTCCCGGGGTCGTGGGGACGACCCTATAGTCGTCGGACATGTCGGCGGCTGGCCAACTTTGGCCCGTGGTCGTGGGGACGATCCAATAGTCGTCGGACATGTCGGCGGCTGGCCAACTTTGGCCCGTGGTCGTGGGGACGACCCTATAGTCGTTGGACATGTCAGCGGCTGGCCAACTTTGGCCCGGTGTCGTGGGGACGACTCTATAGTCGTCGGACATGTCGGCGGCTGGCCAACCTAGACCCGGGGTCGTGGGGACGACCCTATTGTCGTCGGACATGACGGTGGCGGGCCAATCTATTCCCGGGGTCGTACGGACGACCCTATAGTCGTCGGACATGTTGGCGATTGGCCAACTTTGGCCCGGGGTCGTGGGGACGACCCTATAGTCGTTGGACATGACGGTGGCGGGACAATCTAGTCCCGGGGTCGTGGGGACGACCCTATAGTCGTCGGACAAGACGGCGGCTGGACATCTTTGGCCCGCGGTCGTGGGGACGACCCTATAGTCGTCGGACATTTCGGCCGCTTGCCAACTTTGGCCCGGGGTCGTGGGGACGACCCTATAGTCGTCGGACTTGACGGTGGCGGGCCAATCTACTCCCGGGGTTGTGGGGACGACCCTATAGTCGTCGGATATGTCGGCGGCTTGCCAAATTTGCCCGGGGTCGTGGGGACGACCCTATAGTCGTCGGACTTGACGGTGGCGGGCCAATCTAGTCCCGGGGTCGTGGGCACGACCCAATAGTCTTTGGACATTACGGCGGCTGGCCAACTTTGGCCCATGGTCGTGGGGACGACCCTATAGTCGTTGGACATGTCGGTGGCGCGCCAATCTAGTCCCGGGGTCGTATGGAAGACCCTATAGTCGTCGGACATGTCGGCGATTGGCCAACATTGGCCCGGGGTCGTGGGGACCACCCTATAGTCGTCGGACATGACGGTGGCGGACCAATCTAGTCCCGGGGTCGTGGGGACGACCCTATAGTCGTCGGACATGTCGGCGGCTGGCCAACTTTGGCCCGTGGTCGTGGGGACGATCCAATAGTCGTCGGACATGTCGGCGGCCAGCCAACTTTGGCCCGTGGTCGTGGGGACGACCCTATAGTCGTTGGACATGTCAGCGGCTAGCCAACTTTGGCCCGGTGTCGTGGGGACGACTCTATAGTCGTCGGACATGTCGGCGGCTGGCCAACCTAGACCCGGGGTCGTGGGGACGACCCTATTGTCGTCGGACATCACGGTGGCGGGCCAATCTATTCCCGGGGTCGTACGGACGACCCTATAGTCGTCGGACATGTTGGCGATTGGCCAACTTTGGCCCGGGGTCGTGGGGACAACCCTATAGTCGTCGGACATTTCGGCGGCGTGCCAACTTTGGCCCGGGGTCGTGGGGACGACCCTATATTCGTCGGACATTTCGGCGGCATGCCAACTTTGGCTCGGGGTCGTGGGGACGACCCTATTGTCGTTGGACATGTCGGCGGCTGGCCAAACTAGTCCCGGGGTCGTGGGGACGACCCTATAGTCGTCGGACATGTCGGCGGCTGGCCAACTTTGGCCCGTGGTCGTGGGGACGATCCAATAGTCGTCGGACATGTCGGCGGCTGGCCAACTTTGGCCCGTGGTCGTGGGGACGACCCTATAGTCGTTGGACATGTCAGCGGCTGGCCAACTTTGGCCCGGTGTCGTGGGGACGACTCTATAGTCGTCGGACATGTCGGCGGCTGGCCAACCTAGACCCGGGGTCGTGGGGACGACCCTATTGTCGTCGGACATGACGGTGGCGGGCCAATCTATTCCCGGGGTCGTACGGACGACCCTATAGTCGTCGGACATGTTGGCGATTGGCCAACTTTGGCCCGGGGTCGTGGGGACGACCCTATAGTCGTTGGACATGACGGTGGCGGGACAATCTAGTCCCGGGGTCGTGGGGACGACCCTATAGTCGTCGGACTTGACGGTGGCGGGCCAAACTAGTCCCGGGGTCGTGGGGACGACCCAATAGTCGTTGGACATATCGGCAGCTGGCCAACTTTGGCCCATGGTCGTGGGGACGACCCTATAGTCGTTGGACATGACGGTGGCGGGCCAATCTAGTCCCGGGGTCGTAGGGACGACCCTATAGTCGTCGGACATGTTAGCGATTGGCCAACTTTGGCCCGGGGTCGTAGGGACGACCCTATAGTCGTCGGACATGACGGTAGCGGACCAATCTAGTCCCGGGGGCGTGGGGACGACCCTATAGTCGTCGGACATGTCGGCGGCTGGCCAACTTTGGCCCGTGGTCGTGGGGACGATCCAATAGTCGTCGGACATGTCGGCGGCAGGCCAACTTTGGCCCGTGGTCGTGGGGACGACCCTATAGTCGTTGGACATGTCAGCGGCTGGCCAACTTTGGCCCGGTGTCGTGGGGACGACTCTATAGTCGTCGGACATGTCGGCGGCGGGCCAACCTTGTCCCGGGGTCGTGGGGACGACCTTATAGTCGTCGGACATGATGGTGGCGGGCCAATCTAGTCCCGGGGTCGTGGGGACGACCCTATAGTCGTTGGACATGTCAGCGGCTGGCCAACTTTGGCCCGTGGTCGTGGGGACGACCCTATAGTCGTCGGACATGTTGGCGGCTTGTCAGCCTAGTCCCGGGGTCGTGGGTGCGACCCTATAGTCGTCGGACAAGTCGGCGGCGGGCCAACCTTGTCCCTGGGTCGTGGGGACGACCCTATAGTCGTCGGACATGACGGTGGCGGGCCAATCTAGTCCCGGGGTCGTGGGGACGACCCTATAGTCGTCGGACATTTCGGCGGCTTGTCAACCTAGTCCCGGGGTTGTGGGGACGACCCTATAGTCGTTGGACATGACGGTGGCGGGCCAATCTAGTCCCGGGGTCGTAGGGAAGACCCTATAGTCGTCGGACATGTCGGCGATTGGCCAACATTGGCCCGGGGTCGTGGGGACGACCCTATAGTCGACGGACATGTCGGCGGCTGGCCAACTTTGGCCCGTGGTCGTGGAGACGGTCCTATAGTCGTCGGACTTGACGGTGGCGGGCCAATCTAGTCCCGGGGTTGTGGGGACGACCCTATAGTCGTCGGACATTTCGGCGGCTTGCCAACTTTGGCCCGGGGTCGTGGGGACGACCCTATAGTCGTCGGACATGACGGCGGCTGGCCGACCTAGTCCCGAGGTCGTGGGGGCGACCGTATAGTCATCGGATATGTTGGCGGCTTGTCAACCTAGTCCCGGGGTCGTGGGGACGACCCTATAGTCGTTGGACATGACGGTGGCCGGCCAATCAAGTGCCGGGGTCGTAGGGACGACCCTATAGTCGACGGACATGTTGGTGATTGGCCAACATTGGCCCGGGCTCGTCGGGACGACCCTATAGTCGTCGGACATGTTGGCGGCTTGTCAGCCTAGTCCCGGGGTCGTGGGTACGACCCTATAGTCGTCGGACAAGTCGGCGGCGGGCCAACCTTGTCCCGGGGTCGTGGGGACGACCCTATAGTCATCGGACATGACGGTGGCGGGCCAATCTAGTCCCGGGGTCGTGGGGACGACCCTATAGTCGTCGGACAAGACGGCGGCTGGATATTCTTGGCTCGCGGTCGTGGGGACGACCCTATAGTCGTCGGACATTTCGGCGGCTTGCCAACTTTGGCCCGGGGTCGTGGGGACGACCCTATAGTCGTCGGACATTTCGGCGGCATGCCAACTTTGGCCCGGGGTCGTGGGGACGACCCTATAGTCGTTGGACATGACGGTGGCGGGCCAATCTAGTCCCGGGGTCGTTGGGACGACCCTATAGTCGTCGGACAAGTCGGCGATTGGCCAACATTGGCCCGAGGTCGTGGGGACGACCCTATAGTCGTCGGACATGTCGGCGGCTGGCCAACCTAGTCCCGAGGTCGTGGGGACGACCCTATAGTCGTCGGACTTCACGGTGGCGGGCCAATCTAGTCCCGGGGTCGTGGGGACGACCCTACAGTCGTCGGACATTTCGGCGGCGTGCCAACTTTGGCCCGGTGTCGTGGGGACGACCCTATAGTCGTCGGACATGACGGTGGCGGACCAATCTAGTCCCGGGGTCGTGGGGACGACCCTATAGTCGTCGGACATGTCGGCGGCTGGCCAACTTTGGCCCGTGGTCGTCGGGACGATCCAATAGTCGTCGGACATGTCGGCGGCTGGCCAACTTTGGCCCGTGGTCGTGGGGACGACCCTATAGTCGTTGGACATGTCAGCGGCTGGCCAACTTTGGCCCGTGGTCGTGGGGACGACCCTATAGTCGTCGGACATTTCGGCGGCTTGTCAACCTAGTCCCGGGGTTGTGGGGACGACCCTATAGTCGTTGGACATGACGGTGGCGGGCCAATCTAGTCCCGGGGTCGTAGGAACGACCCTATAGTCGTCGGACATGTCGGCGGCTTGCCAACTTTGGCCCGGGGTCGTGGGGACGACCCTATAGTCGTTGGACATGTCAGCGGCTGGCCAACTTTGGCCCGTGGTCGTGGGGACGACCCTATAGTCGTCGGACATGTTGGCGGCTTGTCAGCCTAGTCCCGGGGTCGTGGGTGCGACCCTATAGTCGTCGGACAAGTCGGCGGCGGGCCAACCTTGTCCCTGGGTCGTGGGGACGACCCTATAGTCGTCGGACATGACGGTGGCGGGCCAATCTAGTCCCGGGGTCGTGGGGACGACCCTATAGTCGTCGGACATTTCGGCGGCTTGTCAACCTAGTCCCGGGATTGTGGGGACGACCCTATAGTCGTTGGACATGACGGTGGCGGGCCAATCTAGTCCCGGGGTCGTAGGGAAGACCCTATAGTCGTCGGACATGTCGGCGATTGGCCAACATTGGCCCGGGGTCGTGGGGACGACCCTATAGTCGACGGACATGTCGGCGGCTGGCCAACTTTGGCCCGTGGTCGTGGAGACGATCCTATAGTCGTCGGACTTGACGGTGGCGGGCCAATCTAGTCCCGGGGTTGTGGGGACGACCCTATAGTCGTCGGACATTTCGGCGGCTTGCCAACTTTGGCCCGGGGTCGTGGGGACGACCCTATAGTCGTCGGACATGACGGCGGCTGGCCGACCTAGTCCCGAGGTCGTGGGGACGACCGTATAGTCGTCGGATATGTTGGCGGCTTGTCAACCTAGTCCCGGGGTCGTGGGGACGACCCTATAGTCGTTGGACATGACGGCGGCTGGACATCCTTGGCTCGCGGTCGTGGGGACGACCCTATAGTCGTCGGACATTTCGGCGGCTTGTCAACCTAGTCCCGGGGTCGTGGGGACGACCCTATAGTCGTCGGACATGTCGGCGGCTGGCCGACCTAGTCCCGAGGTCGTAGGGACGACCGTATAGTCGTCGGATATGTTGGCGGCTTGTCAACCTAGTCCCGGGGTCGTGGGGACGACCCTATAGTCGTCGGACATTTCGGCGGCTTGCCAACTTTGGCCCGGGGTCGTGGGGACGACCCTATAGTCGTCGGACATGACGGCGGCTGGCCGACCTAGTCCCGAGGTCGTGGGGGCGACCGTATAGTCGTCGGATATGTTGGCGGCTTGTCAACCTACTCCCGGGGTCGTGGGGACGACCCTATAGTCGTTGGACATGACGGCGGCTGGACATCCTTGGCTCGCGGTCGTGGGGACGACCCTATAGTCGTCGGACATTTCGGCGGCTTGTCAACCTAGTCCCGGGGTCGTGGGGACGACCCTATAGTCGTCGGACATGTCGGCGGCTGGCCGACCTAGTCCCGAGGTCGTAGGGACGACCGTATAGTCGTCGGATATGTTGGCGGCTTGTCAACCTAGTCCCGGGGTCGTGGGGACGACCCTATAGTCGACGGACATGTCGGCGGCTGGCCAACTTTGGCCCGTGGTCGTGGAGACGATCCTATACTCGTCGGACTTGACGGTGGCGGGCCAATCTAGTCCGGGGTTGTGGGGACGACCCTATAGTCGTCGGACATTTCGGCGGCTTGCCAACTTTGGCCCGGGGTCGTGGGGACGACCCTATAGTCGTCGGACATGTCGGCGGCTGGCCGACCTAGTCCCGAGGTCGTAGGGACGACCGTATAGTCGTCGGATATGTTGGCGGCTTGTCAACCTAGTCCCGGGGTCGTGGGGACGACCCTATAGTCGTTGGACATGACGGTGGCCGGCCAATCAAGTGCCGGGGTCGTAGGGACGACCCTATAGTCGACGGACATGTTGGTGATTGGCCAACATTGGCCGGGGGTCGTCGGGACGACCCTATAGTCGTCGGACATGTTGGCGGCTTGTCAGCCTAGTCCCGGGGTCGTGGGTACGACCCTATAGTCGTCGGACAAGTCGGCGGCGGGCCAACCTTGTCCCGGGGTCGTGGGGACGACCCTATAGTCATCGGACATGACGGTGGCGGGCCAATCTAGTCCCGGGGTCGTGGGGACGACCCTATAGTCGTCGGACAAGACGGCGGCTGGATATTCTTGGCTCGCGGTCGTGGGGACGACCCTATAGTCGTCGGACAAGTCGGCGATTGGCCAACATTGGCCCGAGGTCGTGGGGACGACCCTATAGTCGTCGGACATGTCGGCGGCTGGCCAACCTAGTCCCGAGGTCGTGGGGACGACCCTATAGTCGTCGGACTTCACGGTGGCGGGCCAATCTAGTCCCGGGGTCGTGGGGACGACCCTACAGTCGTCGGACATTTCGGCGGCGTGCCAACTTTGGCCCGGTGTCGTGGGGACGACCCTATAGTCGTCGGACATGACGGTGGCGGACCAATCTAGTCCCGGGGTCGTGGGGACGACCCTATAGTCGTCGGACATGTCCGCGGCTGGCCAACTTTGGCCCGTGGTCGTCGGGACGATCCAATAGTCGTCGGACATGTCGGCGGCTGGCCAACTTTGGCCCGTGGTCGTGGGGACGACCCTATAGTCGTTGGACATGTCAGCGGCTGGCCAACTTTGGCCCGTGGTCGTGGGGACGACCCTATAGTCGTCGGACATTTCGGCGGCCTGTCAACCTAGTCCCGGGGTTGTGGGGACGACCCTATAGTCGTTGGACATGACGGTGGCGGGCCAATCTAGTCCCGGGGTCGTAGGAACGACCCTATAGTCGTCGGACATGTCGGCTGCTTGCCAACTTTGGCCCGGGGTCGTGGGGACGACCCTATAGTCGTTGGACATGTTGGCGGCTTGTCAGCCTAGTCCCGGGGTCGTGGGTGCGACCCTATAGTCGTCGGACAAGTCGGCGGCGGGCCAACCTTGTCCCTGGGTCGTGGGGACGACCCTATAGTCGTCGGACATGACGGTGGCGGGCCAATCTAGTCCCGGGGTCGTGGGGACGACCCTATAGTCGTCGGACATTTCGGCGGCTTGTCAACCTAGTCCCGGGATTGTGGGGACGACCCTATAGTCGTTGGACATGACGGTGGCGGGCCAATCTAGTCCCGGGGTCGTAGGGAAGACCCTATAGTCGTCGGACATGTCGGCGATTGGCCAACATTGGCCCGGGGTCGTGGGGACGACCCTATAGTCGACGGACTTGACGGTGGCGGGCCAATCTAGTCCCGGGGTTGTGGGGACGACCCTATAGTCGTCGGACATTTCGGCGGCTTGCCAACTTTGGCCCGGGGTCGTGGGGACGACCCTATAGTCGTCGGACATGACGGCGGCTGGCCGACCTAGTCCCGAGGTCGTGGGGACGACCGTATAGTCGTCGGATATGTTGGCGGCTTGTCAACCTAGTCCCGGGGTCGTGGGGACGACCCTATAGTCGTTGGACATGACGGCGGCTGGACATCCTTGGCTCGCGGTCGTGGGGACGACCCTATAGTCGTCGGACATTTCGGCGGCTTGTCAACCTAGTCCCGGGGTCGTGGGGACGACCCTATAGTCGTCGGACATGTCGGCGGCTGGCCGACCTAGTCCCGAGGTCGTAGGGACGACCGTATAGTCGTCGGATATGTTGGCGGCTTGTCAACCTAGTCCCGGGGTCGTGGGGACGACCCTATAGTCGACGGACATGTCGGCGGCTGGCCAACTTTGGCCCGTGGTCGTGGAGACGATCCTATACTCGTCGGACTTGACGGTGGCGGGCCAATCTAGTCCGGGGTTGTGGGGACGACCCTATAGTCGTCGGACATTTCGGCGGCTTGCCAACTTTGGCCCGGGGTCGTGGGGACGACCCTATAGTCGTCGGACATGTCGGCGGCTGGCCGACCTAGTCCCGAGGTCGTAGCGACGACCGTATAGTCGTCGGATATGTTGGCGGCTTGTCAACCTAGTCCCGGGGTCGTGGGGACGACCCTATAGTCGTTGGACATGACGGTGGCCGGCCAATCAAGTGCCGGGGTCGTAGGGACGACCCTATAGTCGACGGACATGTTGGTGATTGGCCAACATTGGCCCGGGGTCGTCGGGACGACCCTATAGTCGTCGGACATGTTGGCGGCTTGTCAGCCTAGTCCCGGGGTCGTGGGTACGACCCTATAGTCGTCGGGCAAGTCGGCGGCGGGCCAACCTTGTCCCGGGGTCGTGGGGACGACCCTATAGTCGTCGGACATGACGGTGGCGGGCCAATCTAGTCCCGGGGTCGTGGGGACGACCCTATAGTCGTCGGACAAGACGGCGGCTGGATATTCTTGGCTCGCGGTCGTGGGGACGACCCTATAGTCGTCGGACATTTCGGCGGCTTGCCAACTTTGGCCCGGGGTCGTGGGGACGACCCTATAGTCGTCGGACATTTCGGCGGCATGCCAACTTTGGCCCGGGGTCGTGGGGACGACCCTATAGTCGTTGGACATGACGGTGGCGGGCCAATCTAGTCCCGGGGTCGTTGGGACGACCCTATAGTCGTCGGACAAGTCGGCGATTGGCCAACATTGGCCCGGGGTCGTGGGGACGACCCTATAGTCGTCGGACATGTCGGCGGCTGGCCAACCTAGTCCCGAGGTCGTGGGGACGACCCTATAGTCGTCGGACTTCACGGTGGCGGGCCAATCTAGTCCCGGGGTCGTGGGGACGACCCTACAGTCGTCGGACATTTCGGCGGCGTGCCAACTTTGGCCCGGTGTCGTGGGGACGACCCTATAGTCGTCGGACATGACGGTGGCGGACCAATCTAGTCCCGGGGTCGTGGGGATGACCCTATAGTCGTCGGACATGTCGGCGGCTGGCCAACTTTGGCCCGTGGTCGTCGGGATGATCCAATAGTCGTCGGACATGTCGGCGGCTGGCCAACTTTGGCCCGTGGTCGTGGGGACGACCCTATAGTCGTTGGACATGTCAGCGGCTGGCCAACTTTGGCCCGTGGTCGTGGGGTCGACCCTATAGTCGTCGGACATTTCGGCGGCTTGTCAACCTAGTCCCGGGGTTGTGGGGACGACCCTATAGTCGTTGGACATGACGGTGGCGGGCCAATCTAGTCCCGGGGTCGTAGGAACGACCCTATAGTCGTCGGACATGTCGGCGGCTTGCCAACTTTGGCCCGGGGTCGTGGGGACGACCCTATAGTCGTTGGACATGTCAGCGGCTGGCCAACTTTGGCCCGTGGTCGTGGGGACGACCCTATAGTCGTCGGACATTTCGGCGGCTTGTCAACCTAGTCCCGGGGTTGTGGGGACGACCCTATAGTCGTTGGACATGACGGTGGCGGGCCAATCTAGTCCCGGGGTCGTGGGGACGACCCTATAGTCGTCGGACAAGACGGCGGCTGGATATTCTTGGCTCGCGGTCGTGGGGACGACCCTATAGTCGTCGGACATGTCCGCGGCTGGCCAACCTAGACCCGGGGTCGTCGGGACGACCCTATTGTCGTCGGACATGACGGTGGCGGGCCAATCTATTCCCGGGGTCGTACGGACGACCCTATAGTCGTCGGATATGTTGGCGATTGGCCAACATTGGCCCGGGGTCGTGGGGACGACTCTATAGTCGTCGGACATGTTGGCGGCTTGTCAGCCTAGTCCCGGGGTCGTGGGTGCGACCCTATAGTCGTCGGACAAGTCGGCGGCGGGCCAACCTTGTCCCTGGGTCGTGGGGACGACCCTATAGTCGTCGGACATGACGGTGGCGGGCCAATCTAGTCCCGGGGTCGTGGGGACGACCCTATAGTCGTCGGACATTTCGGCGGCTTGTCAACCTAGTCCCGGGGTTGTGGGGACGACCCTATAGTCGTTGGACATGACGGTGGCGGGCCAATCTAGTCCCGGGGTCGTAGGAACGCCCCTTAAGTCGTCGGACATGTCGGCGGCTTGCCAACTTTGGCCCGGGGTCGTGGGGACGACCCTATAGTCGTCGGACAAGTCGGCGGCGGGGCAATCTAGTCCCGGGGTCGTGGGGACGACCCTATAGTCGTCGGACATGACGGTGGTGGGCCAGTCTAGTCCCGGGGTCGTGGGGACGACCCTATAATCGTCGGACAAGACGGCGGCTGGACATCCTTGGCTCGCGGTCGTGGGGACGATCCTATAGTCGTCGGACATGTCGGCGGCTGGCCAAATATGACCCGGGGACGTGGGGACGAGCCTATAGTCTTCGGACAAGTCGGCGGCTGGCCAACTTTGGCCCGTGGTCGTGGGGACGATCCAATAGTCGTCGGACATGTCGGCGGCTGGCCAACTTTGGCCCGTGGTCGTGGGGACGACCCTATAGTCGTTGGACATGTCAGCGGCTGGCCAACTTTGGCCCGGTGTCGTGGGGACGACTCTATAGTCGTCGGACATGTCGGCGGCTGGCCAACTTTGGCCCGTGGTCGTCGGGACGATCCAATAGTCGTCGGACATGTCGGCGGCTGGCCAACTTTGGCCCGTGGTCGTGGGGACGACCCTATAGTCGTTGGACATGTCAGCGGCTGGCCAACTTTGGCCCGTGGTCGTGGGGACGACCCTATAGTCGTCGGACATTTCGGCGGCTTGTCAACCTAGTCCCGGGGTTGTGGGGACGACCCTATAGTCATTGGACATGACGGTGGCGGGCCAATCTAGTCCCGGGGTCGTAGGAACGACCCTATAGTCGTCGGACATGTCGGCGGCTTGCCAACTTTGGCCCGGGGTCGTGGGGACGACCCTATAGTCGTTGGACATGTCAGCGGCTGGCCAACTTTGGCCCGTGGTCGTGGGGACGACCCTATAGTCGTCGGACATGTTGGCGGCTTGTCAGCCTAGTCCCGGGGTCGTGGGTGCGACCCTATAGTCGTCGGACAAGTCGGCGGCGGGCCAACCTTGTCCCTGGGTCGTGGGGACGACCCTATAGTCGTCGGACATGACGGTGGCGGGCCAATCTAGTCCCGGGGTCGTGGGGACGACCCTATAGTCGTCGGACATTTCGGCGGCTTGTCAACCTAGTCCCGGGGTTGTGGGGACGACCCTATAGTCGTTGGACATGACGGTGGCGGGCCAATCTAGTCCCGGGGTCGTAGGGAAGACCCTATAGTCGTCGGACATGTCGGCGATTGGCCAACATTGGCCCGGGGTCGTGGGGACGACCCTATAGTCGACGGACATGTCGGCGGCTGGCCAACTTTGGCCCGTGGTCGTGGAGACGATCCTATAGTCGTCGGACTTGACGGTGGCGGGCCAATCTAGTCCCGGGGTTGTGTGGACGACCCTATAGTCGTCGGACATTTCGGCGGCTTGCCAACTTTGGCCCGGGGTCGTGGGGACGACCCTATAGTCGTCGGACATTTCGGCGGCATGCCAACTTTGGCCCGGGGTCGTGGGGACGACCCTATAGTCGGTGGACATGACGGTGGCGGGCCAATCTAGTCCCGGGGTCGTTGGGACGACCCTATAGTCGTCGGACAAGTCGGCGATTGGCCAACATTGGCCCGAGGTCGTGGGGACGACCCTATAGTCGTCGGACATGTCGGCGGCTGGCCAACCTAGTCCCGAGGTCGTGGGGACGACCCTATAGTCGTCGGACTTCACGGTGGCGGGCCAATCTAGTCCCGGGGTCGTGGGGACGACCCTACAGTCGTCGGACATTTCGGCGGCGTGCCAACTTTGGCCCGGTGTCGTGGGGACGACCCTATAGTCGTCGGACATGACGGTGGCGGACCAATCTAGTCCCGGGGTCGTGGGGACGACCCTATAGTCGTCGGACATGTCCGCGGCTGGCCAACTTTGGCCCGTGGTCGTCGGGACGATCCAATAGTCGTCGGACATGTCGGCGGCTGGCCAACTTTGGCCCGTGGTCGTGGGGACGACCCTATAGTCGTTGGACATGTCAGCGGCTGGCCAACTTTGGCCCGTGGTCGTGGGGACGACCCTATAGTCGTCGGACATGACGGTGGCGGGCCAATCTAGTCCCGGGGTCGTGGGGACGACCCTATAGTCGTCGGACATTTCGGCGGCTTGTCAACCTAGTCCCGGGGTTGTGGGGACGACCCTATAGTCGTTGGACATGACGGTGGCGGGCCAATCTAGTCCCGGGGTCGTAGGAACGCCCCTTAAGTCGTCGGACATGTCGGCGGCTTGCCAACTTTGGCCCGGGGTCGTGGGGACGACCCTATAGTCGTCGGACAAGTCGGCGGCGGGGCAATCTAGTCCCGGGGTCGTGGGGACGACCCTATAGTCGTCGGACATGACGGTGGTGGGCCAGTCTAGTCCCGGGGTCGTGGGGACGACCCTATAATCGTCGGACAAGACGGCGGCTGGACATCCTTGGCTCGCGGTCGTGGGGACGATCCTATAGTCGTCGGACATGTCGGCGGCTGGCCAAATATGACCCGGGGACGTGGGGACGAGCCTATAGTCTTCGGACAAGTCGGCGGCTGGCCAACTTTGGCCCGTGGTCGTGGGGACGATCCAATAGTCGTCGGACATGTCGGCGGCTGGCCAACTTTGGCCCGTGGTCGTGGGGACGACCCTATAGTCGTTGGACATGTCAGCGGCTGGCCAACTTTGGCCCGGTGTCGTGGGGACGACTCTATAGTCGTCGGACATGTCGGCGGCTGGCCAACTTTGGCCCGTGGTCGTCGGGACGATCCAATAGTCGTCGGACATGTCGGCGGCTGGCCAACTTTGGCCCGTGGTCGTGGGGACGACCCTATAGTCGTTGGACATGTCAGCGGCTGGCCAACTTTGGCCCGTGGTCGTGGGGACGACCCTATAGTCGTCGGACATTTCGGCGGCTTGTCAACCTAGTCCCGGGGTTGTGGGGACGACCCTATAGTCATTGGACATGACGGTGGCGGGCCAATCTAGTCCCGGGGTCGTAGGAACGACCCTATAGTCGTCGGACATGTCGGCGGCTTGCCAACTTTGGCCCGGGGTCGTGGGGACGACCCTATAGTCGTTGGACATGTCAGCGGCTGGCCAACTTTGGCCCGTGGTCGTGGGGACGACCCTATAGTCGTCGGACATGTTGGCGGCTTGTCAGCCTAGTCCCGGGGTCGTGGGTGCGACCCTATAGTCGTCGGACAAGTCGGCGGCGGGCCAACCTTGTCCCTGGGTCGTGGGGACGACCCTATAGTCGTCGGACATGACGGTGGCGGGCCAATCTAGTCCCGGGGTCGTGGGGACGACCCTATAGTCGTCGGACATTTCGGCGGCTTGTCAACCTAGTCCCGGGGTTGTGGGGACGACCCTATAGTCGTTGGACATGACGGTGGCGGGCCAATCTAGTCCCGGGGTCGTAGGGAAGACCCTATAGTCGTCGGACATGTCGGCGATTGGCCAACATTGGCCCGGGGTCGTGGGGACGACCCTATAGTCGACGGACATGTCGGCGGCTGGCCAACTTTGGCCCGTGGTCGTGGAGACGATCCTATAGTCGTCGGACTTGACGGTGGCGGGCCAATCTAGTCCCGGGGTTGTGTGGACGACCCTATAGTCGTCGGACATTTCGGCGGCTTGCCAACTTTGGCCCGGGGTCGTGGGGACGACCCTATAGTCGTCGGACATTTCGGCGGCATGCCAACTTTGGCCCGGGGTCGTGGGGACGACCCTATAGTCGTTGGACATGACGGTGGCGGGCCAATCTAGTCCCGGGGTCGTTGGGACGACCCTATAGTCGTCGGACAAGTCGGCGATTGGCCAACATTGGCCCGAGGTCGTGGGGACGACCCTATAGTCGTCGGACATGTCGGCGGCTGGCCAACCTAGTCCCGAGGTCGTGGGGACGACCCTATAGTCGTCGGACTTCACGGTGGCGGGCCAATCTAGTCCCGGGGTCGTGGGGACGACCCTACAGTCGTCGGACATTTCGGCGGCGTGCCAACTTTGGCCCGGTGTCGTGGGGACGACCCTATAGTCGTCGGACATGACGGTGGCGGACCAATCTAGTCCCGGGGTCGTGGGGACGACCCTATAGTCGTCGGACATGTCCGCGGCTGGCCAACTTTGGCCCGTGGTCGTCGGGACGATCCAATAGTCGTCGGACATGTCGGCGGCTGGCCAACTTTGGCCCGTGGTCGTGGGGACGACCCTATAGTCGTTGGACATGTCAGCGGCTGGCCAACTTTGGCCCGTGGTCGTGGGGACGACCCTATAGTCGTCGGACATTTCGGCGGCCTGTCAACCTAGTCCCGGGGTTGTGGGGACGACCCTATAGTCGTTGGACATGACGGTGGCGGGCCAATCTAGTCCCGGGGTCGTAGGAACGACCCTATAGTCGTCGGACATGTCGGCTGCTTGCCAACTTTGGCCCGGGGTCGTGGGGACGACCCTATAGTCGTTGGACATGTCGGTGGCGCGCCAATCTAGTCCCGGGGTCGTAGGGAAGACCCTATAGTCGTCGGACATGTCGGCGATTGGCCAACATTGGCCCGGGGTCGTGGGGACGACCCTATAGTCGACGGACATGTCGGCGGCTGGCCAACTTTGGCCCGTGGTCGTGGAGACGATCCTATAGTCGTCGGACTTGACGGTGGCCGGCCAATCTAGTCCCGGGGTTGTGGGGACGACCCTACAGTCGTCGGACATTTCGGCCGCGTGCCAACTTTGGCCCGGTGTCGTGGGGACGACCCTATAGTCGTCGGACATGACGGTGGCGGACCAATCTAGCCCCGGGGTCGTGGGGACGACCCTATAGTCGTCGGACATGTCGGCGGCTGGCCAACTTTGGCCCGTGGTCGTGGGGACGATCCAATAGTCGTCGGACATGTCGGCGGCTGGCCAACTTTGGCCCGTGGTCGTGGGGACGATCCAATAGTCGTCGGACATGTCGGCGGCATGCCAACTTTGGCTCGGGGTCGTGGGGACGACCCTATTGTCGTTGGACATGACGGTGGCGGGCCAATCTATTCCCGGGGTCGTAGGGACGACCCTATAGTCGTCGGACATGTCGGCGTTTGGCCAACATTGGCCCGGGGTCGTGGGGACGACCCTATAGTCGTCGGACATGTCGGCGGCTGGCCAAACTAGTCCCGAGGTCGTGGGGACGACCCTATAGTCGTCGGACATAACGGTGGCGGACCAATCTAGCCCCGGGGTCGTGGGGGCGACCCTATAGTCGTCGGACATGTCGGCGGCTGGCCATCTTTGGCCCGTGGTCGTGGGGACGATCCAATAGTCGTCGGACATGTCGACGGCTGGCCAACTTTGGCCCGTGGTCGTGGGGACGACCCTATAGTCGTTGGACATGTCAGCGGCTGGCCAACTTTGGCCCGGTGTCGTGGGGACGACTCTATAGTCGTCGGATATGTCGGCGGCTGGCCAACCTAGACCCGGGGTCGTGGGGACGACCCCATTGTCTTCGGACATGACGGTGGCGGGCCAATCTATTCCCGGGGTCGTATGGACGACCCTATAGTCGTCGGACATGTTGGCGATTGGCCAACATTGGCCCGGGGTCGTGGGGACGACTCTATAGTCGTCGGACATGTTGGCGGCTTGTCAGCCTAGTCCCGGGGTCGTGGGTACGACCCTATAGTCGTCGGACAAGTCGGCGGCGGGCCAACCTTGCCCCGGGGTCGTGGGGACGACCCTATAGTCGTCGGACAAGACGGCGGCTGGACATCCTTGGCTCGCGGTCGTGGGGACGACCCTATAGTCGTCGGACATTTCGGCGGCTTGTCAACCTAGTCCCGGGGTCGTGGGGACGACCCTATAGTCGTTGGACATGACGGTGGCGGGCCAAACTAGTCCCGAGGTCGTGGGGACGACCATATAGTCGTCGGACATGACGGTGGCGGACCAATCTAGTCCCGGGGTCGTGGGTACGACCCTATAGTCGTCGGACAAGACGGCGGCTGGACATCTTTGGCCCGGGGTCGTGGGGACGACCCTATAGTCGTCGGACATGACGGTGGCGGACCAATCTAGTCCCGGGGTCGTGGGGACGACCCTATAGTCGTCGGACATGTCGGCGGCTGGCCAACTTTGGCCCGTGGTCGTGGGGACGACCCTATAGTCGTTGGACATGTCAGCGGCTAGCCAACTTTGGCCCGGTGTCGTGGGGACGACTCTATAGTCGTCGGACATGTCGGCGGCTGGCCAACCTAGACCCGGGGTCGTGGGGACGACCCTATTGTCGTCGGACATCACGGTGGCGGGCCAATCTATTCCCGGGGTCGTACGGACGACCCTATAGTCGTCGGACATGTTGGCGATTGGCCAACTTTGGCCCGGGGTCGTGGGGACAACCCTATAGTCGTCGGACATTTCGGCGGCGTGCCAACTTTGGCCCGGGGTCGAGGGGACGACCCTATATTCGTCGGACATTTCGGCGGCATGCCAACTTTGGCTCGGGGTCGTGGGGACGACCCTATTGTCGTTGGACATGTCGGCGGCTGGCCAAACTAGTCCCGGGGTCGTGGGGACGACCCTATAGTCGTCGGACATGTCGGCGGCTGGCCAACTTTGGCCCGTGGTCGTGGGGACGATCCAATAGTCGTCGGACATGTCGGCGGCTGGCCAACTTTGGCCCGTGGTCGTGGGGACGACCCTATAGTCGTTGGACATGTCAGCGGCTGGCCAACTTTGGCCCGGTGTCGTGGGGACGACTCTATAGTCGTCGGACATGTCGGCGGCTGGCCAACCTAGACCCGGGGTCGTGGGGACGACCCTATTGTCGTCGGACATGACGGTGGCGGGCCAATCTATTCCCGGGGTCGTACGGACGACCCTATAGTCGTCGGACATGTTGGCGATTGGCCAACTTTGGCCCGGGGTCGTGGGGACGACCCTATAGTCGTTGGACGTGACGGTGGCGGGACAATCTAGTCCCGGGGTCGTGGGGACGACCCTATAGTCGTCGGACTTGACGGTGGCGGGCCAAACTAGTCCCGGGGTCGTGGGGACGACCCAATAGTCGTTGGACATATCGGCAGCTGGCCAACTTTGGCCCATGGTCGTGGGGACGACCCTATAGTCGTTGGACATGACGGTGGCGGGCCAATCTAGTCCCGGGGTCGTAGGGACGACCCTATAGTCGTCGGACATGTTAGCGATTGGCCAACTTTGGCCCGGGGTCGTGTGGACGACCCTATAGTCGTCGGACATGACGGTAGCGGACCAATCTAGTCCCGGGGTCGTGGGGACGACCCTATAGTCGTCGGACATGTCGGCGGCTGGCCAACTTTGGCCCGTGGTCGTGGGGACGATCCAATAGTCGTCGGACATGTCGGCGGCAGGCCAACTTTGGCCCGCGGTCGTGGGGACGACCCTATAGTCGTTGGACATGTCAGCGGCTGGCCAACTTTGGCCCGGTGTCGTGGGGACGACTCTATAGTCGTCGGACATGTCGGCGGCGGGCCAACCTTGTCCCGGGGTCGTGGGGACGACCTTATAGTCGTCGGACATGATGGTGGCGGGCCAATCTAGTCCCGGGGTCGTGGGGACGACCCTATAGTCGTTGGACATGTCAGCGGCTGGCCAACTTTGGCCCGTGGTCGTGGGGACGACCCTATAGTCGTCGGACATGTTGGCGGCTTGTCAGCCTAGTCCCGGGGTCGTGGGTGCGACCCTATAGTCGTCGGACAAGTCGGCGGCGGGCCAACCTTGTCCCTGGGTCGTGGGGACGACCCTATAGTCGTCGGACATGACGGTGGCGGGCCAATCTAGTCCCGGGGTCGTGGGGACGACCCTATAGTCGTCGGACATTTCGGCGGCTTGTCAACCTAGTCCCGGGGTTGTGGGGACGACCCTATAGTCGTTGGACATGACGGTGGCGGGCCAATCTAGTCCCGGGGTCGTAGGGAAGACCCTATAGTCGTCGGACATGTCGGCGATTGGCCAACATTGGCCCGGGGTCGTGGGGACGACCCTATAGTCGACGGACATGTCGGCGGCTGGCCAACTTTGGCCCGTGGTCGTGGAGACGATCCTATAGTCGTCGGACTTGACGGTGGCGGGCCAATCTAGTCCCGGGGTTGTGGGGACGACCCTATAGTCGTCGGACATTTCGGCGGCTTGCCAACTTTGGCCCGGGGTCGTGGGGACGACCCTATAGTCGTCGGACATGACGGCGGCTGGCCGACCTAGTCCCGAGGTCGTGGGGGCGACCGTATAGTCATCGGATATGTTGGCGGCTTGTCAACCTAGTCCAGGGGTCGTGGGGACGACCCTATAGTCGTTGGACATGACGGCGGCTGGACATCCTTGGCTCGCGGTCGTGGGGACGACCCTATAGTCGTCGGACATTTCGGCGGCTTGTCAACCTAGTCCCGGGGTCGTGGGGACGACCCTATAGTCGTCGGACATGTCGGCGGCTGGCCGACCTAGTCCCGAGGTCGTAGGGACGACCGTATAGTCGTCGGATATGTTGGCGGCTTGTCAACCTAGTCCCGGGGTCGTGGGGACGACCCTATAGTCGACGGACATGTCGGCGGCTGGCCAACTTTGGCCCGTGGTCGTGGAGACGATCCTATACTCGTCGGACTTGACGGTGGCGGGCCAATCTAGTCCGGGGTTGTGGGGACGACCCTATAGTCGTCGGACATTTCGGCGGCTTGCCAACTTTGGCCCGGGGTCGTGGGGACGACCCTATAGTCGTCGGACATGTCGGCGGCTGGCCGACCTAGTCCCGAGGTCGTAGGGACGACCGTATAGTCGTCGGATATGTTGGCGGCTTGTCAACCTAGTCCCGGGGTCGTGGGGACGACCCTATAGTCGTTGGACATGACGGTGGCCGGCCAATCAAGTGCCGGGGTCGTAGGGACGACCCTATAGTCGACGGACATGTTGGTGATTGGCCAACATTGGCCCGGGCTCGTCGGGACGACCCTATAGTCGTCGGACATGTTGGCGGCTTGTCAGCCTAGTCCCGGGGTCGTGGGTACGACCCTATAGTCGTCGGACAAGTCGGCGGCGGGCCAACCTTGTCCCGGGGTCGTGGGGACGACCCTATAGTCATCGAACATGACGGTGGCGGGCCAATCTAGTCCCGGGGTCGTGGGGACGACCCTATAGTCGTCGGACAAGACGGCGGCTGGATATTCTTGGCTCGCGGTCGTGGGGACGACCCTATAGTCGTCGGACATTTCGGCGGCTTGCCAACTTTGGCCCGGGGTCGTGGGGACGACCCTATAGTCGTCGGACATTTCGGCGGCATGCCAACTTTGGCCCGGGGTCGTGGGGACGACCCTATAGTCGTTGGACATGACGGTGGCGGGCCAATCTAGTCCCGGGGTCGTTGGGACGACCCTATAGTCGTCGGACAAGTCGGCGATTGGCCAACATTGGCCCGAGGTCGTGGGGACGACCCTATAGTCGTCGGACATGTCGGCGGCTGGCCAACCTAGTCCCGAGGTCGTGGGGACGACCCTATAGTCGTCGGACTTCACGGTGGCGGGCCAATCTAGTCCCGGGGTCGTGGGGACGACCCTACAGTCGTCGGACATTTCGGCGGCGTGCCAACTTTGGCCCGGTGTCGTGGGGACGACCCTATAGTCGTCGGACATGACGGTGGCGGACCAATCTAGTCCCGGGGTCGTGGGGACGACCCTATAGTCGTCGGACATGTCGGCGGCTGGCCAACTTTGGCCCGTGGTCGTCGGGACGATCCAATAGTCGTCGGACATGTCGGCGGCTGGCCAACTTTGGCCCGTGGTCGTGGGGACGACCCTATAGTCGTTGGACATGTCAGCGGCTGGCCAACTTTGGCCCGTGGTCGTGGGGACGACCCTATAGTCGTCGGACATTTCGGCGGCTTGTCAACCTAGTCCCGGGGTTGTGGGGACGACCCTATAGTCGTTGGACATGACGGTGGCGGGCCAATCTAGTCCCGGGGTCGTAGGAACGACCCTATAGTCGTCGGACATGTCGGCGGCTTGCCAACTTTGGCCCGGGGTCGTGGGGACGACCCTATAGTCGTTGGACATGTCAGCGGCTGGCCAACTTTGGCCCGTGGTCGTGGGGACGACCCTATAGTCGTCGGACATGTTGGCGGCTTGTCAGCCTAGTCCCGGGGTCGTGGGTGCGACCCTATAGTCGTCGGACAAGTCGGCGGCGGGCCAACCTTGTCCCTGGGTCGTGGGGACGACCCTATAGTCGTCGGACATGACGGTGGCGGGCCAATCTAGTCCCGGGGTCGTGGGGACGACCCTATAGTCGTCGGACATTTCGGCGGCTTGTCAACCTAGTCCCGGGATTGTGGGGACGACCCTATAGTCGTTGGACATGACGGTGGCGGGCCAATCTAGTCCCGGGGTCGTAGGGAAGACCCTATAGTCGTCGGACATGTCGGCGATTGGCCAACATTGGCCCGGGGTCGTGGGGACGACCCTATAGTCGACGGACATTTCGGCGGCTGGCCAACTTTGGCCCGTGGTCGTGGAGACGATCCTATAGTCGTCGGACTTGACGGTGGCGGGCCAATCTAGTCCCGGGGTTGTGGGGACGACCCTATAGTCGTCGGACATTTCGGCGGCTTGCCAACTTTGGCCCGGGGTCGTGGGGACGACCCTATAGTCGTCGGACATGACGGCGGCTGGCCGACCTAGTCCCGAGGTCGTGGGGACGACCGTATAGTCGTCGGATATGTTGGCGGCTTGTCAACCTAGTCCCGGGGTCGTGGGGACGACCCTATAGTCGTTGGACATGACGGCGGCTGGACATCCTTGGCTCGCGGTCGTGGGGACGACCCTATAGTCGTCGGACATTTCGGCGGCTTGTCAACCTAGTCCCGGGGTCGTGGGGACGACCCTATAGTCGTCGGACATGTCGGCGGCTGGCCGACCTAGTCCCGAGGTCGTAGGGACGACCGTATAGTCGTCGGATATGTTGGCGGCTTGTCAACCTAGTCCCGGGGTCGTGGGGACGACCCTATAGTCGTCGGACATTTCGGCGGCTTGCCAACTTTGGCCCGGGGTCGTGGGGACGACCCTATAGTCGTCGGACATGACGGCGGCTGGCCGACCTAGTCCCGAGGTCGTGGGGGCGACCGTATAGTCGTCGGATATGTTGGCGGCTTGTCAACCTAGTCCCGGGGTCGTGGGGACGACCCTATAGTCGTTGGACATGACGGCGGCTGGACATCCTTGGCTCGCGGTCGTGGGGACGACCCTATAGTCGTCGGACATTTCGGCGGCTTGTCAACCTAGTCCCGGGGTCGTGGGGACGACCCTATAGTCGTCGGACATGTCGGCGGCTGGCCGACCTAGTCCCGAGGTCGTAGGGACGACCGTATAGTCGTCGGATATGTTGGCGGCTTGTCAACCTAGTCCCGGGGTCGTGGGGACGACCCTATAGTCGACGGACATGTCGGCGGCTGGCCAACATTGGCCCGTGGTCGTGGAGACGATCCTATACTCGTCGGACTTGACGGTGGCGGGCCAATCTAGTCCGGGGTTGTGGGGACGACCCTATAGTCGTCGGACATTTCGGCGGCTTGCCAACTTTGGCCCGGGGTCGTGGGGACGACCCTATAGTCGTCGGACAAGTCGGCGGCGGGCCAACCTTGCCCCGGGGTCGTGGGGACGACCCTATAGTCGTCGGACAAGACGGCGGCTGGACATCCTTGGCTCGCGGTCGTGGGGACGACCCTATAGTCGTCGGACATGTCGGCGGCTGGCCAACCTAGTCCCGAGGTCGTGGGGACGACCCTATAGTCGTCGGACTTCACGGTGGCGGGCCAATCTAGTCCCGGGGTCGTGGGGACGACCCTACAGTCGTCGGACATTTCGGCGGCGTGCCAACTTTGGCCCGGTGTCGTGGGGACGACCCTATAGTCGTCGGACATGACGGTGGCGGACCAATCTAGTCCCGGGGTCGTGGGGACGACCCTATAGTCGTCGGACATGTCCGCGGCTGGCCAACTTTGGCCCGTGGTCGTCGGGACGATCCAATAGTCGTCGGACATGTCGGCGGCTGGCCAACTTTGGCCCGTGGTCGTGGGGACGACCCTATAGTCGTTGGACATGTCAGCGGCTGGCCAACTTTGGCCCGTGGTCGTGGGGACGACCCTATAGTCGTCGGACATTTCGGCGGCCTGTCAACCTAGTCCCGGGGTTGTGGGGACGACCCTATAGTCGTTGGACATGACGGTGGCGGGCCAATCTAGTCCCGGGGTCGTAGGAACGACCCTATAGTCGTCGGACATGTCGGCTGCTTGCCAACTTTGGCCCGGGGTCGTGGGGACGACCCTATAGTCGTTGGACATGTTGGCGGCTTGTCAGCCTAGTCCCGGGGTCGTGGGTGCGACCCTATAGTCGTCGGACAAGTCGGCGGCGGGCCAACCTTGTCCCTGGGTCGTGGGGACGACCCTATAGTCGTCGGACATGACGGTGGCGGGCCAATCTAGTCCCGGGGTCGTGGGGACGACCCTATAGTCGTCGGACATTTCGGCGGCTTGCCAACTTTGGCCCGGGGTCGTGGGGACGACCCTATAGTCGTCGGACATGACGGCGGCTGGCCGACCTAGTCCCGAGGTCGTGGGGACGACCGTATAGTCGTCGGATATGTTGGCGGCTTGTCAACCTAGTCCCGGGGTCGTGGGGACGACCCTATAGTCGTTGGACATGACGGCGGCTGGACATCCTTGGCTCGCGGTCGTGGGGACGACCCTATAGTCGTCGGACATTTCGGCGGCTTGTCAACCTAGTCCCGGGGTCTTGGGGACGACCCTATAGTCGTCGGACATGTCGGCGGCTGGCCGACCTAGTCCCGAGGTCGTAGGGACGACCGTATAGTCGTCGGATATGTTGGCGGCTTGTCAACCTAGTCCCGGGGTCGTGGGGACGACCCTATAGTCGACGGACATGTCGGCGGCTGGCCAACTTTGGCCCGTGGTCGTGGAGACGATCCTATACTCGTCGGACTTGACGGTGGCGGGCCAATCTAGTCCGGGGTTGTGGGGACGACCCTATAGTCGTCGGACATTTCGGCGGCTTGCCAACTTTGGCCCGGGGTCGTGGGGACGACCCTATAGTCGTCGGACATGTCGGCGGCTGGCCGACCTAGTCCCGAGGTCGTAGGGACGACCGTATAGTCGTCGGATATGTTGGCGGCTTGTCAACCTAGTCCCGGGGTCGTGGGGACGACCCTATAGTCGTTGGACATGACGGTGGCCGGCCAATCAAGTGCCGGGGTCGTAGGGACGACCCTATAGTCGACGGACATGTTGGTGATTGGCCAACATTGGCCCGGGGTCGTCGGGACGACCCTATAGTCGTCGGACATGTTGGCGGCTTGTCAGCCTAGTCCCGGGGTCGTGGGTACGACCCTATAGTCGTCGGACAAGTCGGCGGCGGGCCAACCTTGTCCCGGGGTCGTGGGGACGACCCTATAGTCGTCGGACATGACGGTGGCGGGCCAATCTAGTCCCGGGGTCGTGGGGACGACCCTATAGTCGTCGGACAAGACGGCGGCTGGATATTCTTGGCTCGCGGTCGTGGGGACGACCCTATAGTCGTCGGACATTTCGGCGGCTTGCCAACTTTGGCCCGGGGTCGTGGGGACGACCCTATAGTCGTCGGACATTTCGGCGGCATGCCAACTTTGGCCCGGGGTCGTGGGGACGACCCTATAGTCGTTGGACATGACGGTGGCGGGCCAATCTAGTCCCGGGGTCGTTGGGACGACCCTATAGTCGTCGGACAAGTCGGCGATTGGCCAACATTGGCCCGGGGTCGTGGGGACGACCCTATAGTCGTCGGACATGTCGGCGGCTGGCCAACCTAGTCCCGAGGTCGTGGGGACGACCCTATAGTCGTCGGACTTCACGGTGGCGGGCCAATCTAGTCCCGGGGTCGTGGGGACGACCCTACAGTCGTCGGACATTTCGGCGGCGTGCCAACTTTGGCCCGGTGTCGTGGGGACGACCCTATAGTCGTCGGACATGACGGTGGCGGACCAATCTAGTCCCGGGGTCGTGGGGATGACCCTATAGTCGTCGGACATGTCGGCGGCTGGCCAACTTTGGCCCGTGGTCGTCGGGATGATCCAATAGTCGTCGGACATGTCGGCGGCTGGCCAACTTTGGCCCGTGGTCGTGGGGACGACCCTATAGTCGTTGGACATGTCAGCGGCTGGCCAACTTTGGCCCGTGGTCGTGGGGTCGACCCTATAGTCGTCGGACATTTCGGCGGCTTGTCAACCTAGTCCCGGGGTTGTGGGGACGACCCTATAGTCGTTGGACATGACGGTGGCGGGCCAATCTAGTCCCGGGGTCGTAGGAACGACCCTATAGTCGTCGGACATGTCGGCGGCTTGCCAACTTTGGCCCGGGGTCGTGGGGACGACCCTATAGTCGTTGGACATGTCAGCGGCTGGCCAACTTTGGCCCGTGGTCGTGGGGACGACCCTATAGTCGTCGGACATTTCGGCGGCTTGTCAACCTAGTCCCGGGGTTGTGGGGACGACCCTATAGTCGTTGGACATGACGGTGGCGGGCCAATCTAGTCCCGGGGTCGTGGGGACGACCCTATAGTCGTCGGACAAGACGGCGGCTGGATATTCTTGGCTCGCGGTCGTGGGGACGACCCTATAGTCGTCGGACATGTCCGCGGCTGGCCAACCTAGACCCGGGGTCGTCGGGACGACCCTATTGTCGTCGGACATGACGGTGGCGGGCCAATCTATTCCCGGGGTCGTACGGACGACCCTATAGTCGTCGGATATGTTGGCGATTGGCCAACATTGGCCCGGGGTCGTGGGGACGACTCTATAGTCGTCGGACATGTTGGCGGCTTGTCAGCCTAGTCCCGGGGTCGTGGGTGCGACCCTATAGTCGTCGGACAAGTCGGCGGCGGGCCAACCTTGTCCCTGGGTCGTGGGGACGACCCTATAGTCGTCGGACATGACGGTGGCGGGCCAATCTAGTCCCGGGGTCGTGGGGACGACCCTATAGTCGTCGGACATTTCGGCGGCTTGTCAACCTAGTCCCGGGGTTGTGGGGACGACCCTATAGTCGTTGGACATGACGGTGGCGGGCCAATCTAGTCCCGGGGTCGTAGGAACGCCCCTTAAGTCGTCGGACATGTCGGCGGCTTGCCAACTTTGGCCCGGGGTCGTGGGGACGACCCTATAGTCGTCGGACAAGTCGGCGGCGGGGCAATCTAGTCCCGGGGTCGTGGGGACGACCCTATAGTCGTCGGACATGACGGTGGTGGGCCAGTCTAGTCCCGGGGTCGTGGGGACGACCCTATAATCGTCGGACAAGACGGCGGCTGGACATCCTTGGCTCGCGGTCGTGGGGACGATCCTATAGTCGTCGGACATGTCGGCGGCTGGCCAAATATGACCCGGGGACGTGGGGACGAGCCTATAGTCTTCGGACAAGTCGGCGGCTGGCCAACTTTGGCCCGTGGTCGTGGGGACGATCCAATAGTCGTCGGACATGTCGGCGGCTGGCCAACTTTGGCCCGTGGTCGTGGGGACGACCCTATAGTCGTTGGACATGTCAGCGGCTGGCCAACTTTGGCCCGGTGTCGTGGGGACGACTCTATAGTCGTCGGACATGTCGGCGGCTGGCCAACTTTGGCCCGTGGTCGTCGGGACGATCCAATAGTCGTCGGACATGTCGGCGGCTGGCCAACTTTGGCCCGTGGTCGTGGGGACGACCCTATAGTCGTTGGACATGTCAGCGGCTGGCCAACTTTGGCCCGTGGTCGTGGGGACGACCCTATAGTCGTCGGACATTTCGGCGGCTTGTCAACCTAGTCCCGGGGTTGTGGGGACGACCCTATAGTCGTTGGACATGACGGTGGCGGGCCAATCTAGTCCCGGGGTCGTAGGAACGACCCTATAGTCGTCGGACATGTCGGCGGCTTGCCAACTTTGGCCCGGGGTCGTGGGGACGACCCTATAGTCGTTGGACATATCAGCGGCTGGCCAACTTTGGCCCGTGGTCGTGGGGACGACCCTATAGTCGTCGGACATGTTGGCGGCTTGTCAGCCTAGTCCCGGGGTCGTGGGTGCGACCCTATAGTCGTCGGACAAGTCGGCGGCGGGCCAACCTTGTCCCTGGGTCGTGAGGACGACCCTATAGTCGTCGGACATGACGGTGGCGGGCCAATCTAGTCCCGGGGTCGTGGGGACGACCCTATAGTCGTTGGACATGACGGTGGCGGGCCAATCTAGTCCCGGGGTCGTTGGGACGACCCTATAGTCGTCGGACAAGTCGGCGATTGGCCAACATTGGCCCGAGGTCGTGGGGACGACCCTATAGTCGTCGGACATGTCGGCGGCTGGCCAACCTAGTCCCGAGGTCGTGGGGACGACCCTATAGTCGTCGGACTTCACGGTGGCGGGCCAATCTAGTCCCGGGGTCGTGGGGACGACCCTACAGTCGTCGGACATTTCGGCGGCGTGCCAACTTTGGCCAGGTGTCGTGGGGACGACCCTATAGTCGTCGGACATGACGGTGGCGGACCAATCTAGTCCCGGGGTCGTGGGGACGACCCTATAGTCGTCGGACATGTCCGCGGCTGGCCAACTTTGGCCCGTGGTCGTCGGGACGATCCAATAGTCGTCGGACATGTCGGCGGCTGGCCAACTTTGGCCCGTGGTCGTGGGGACGACCCTATAGTCGTTGGACATGTCAGCGGCTGGCCAACTTTGGCCCGTGGTCGTGGGGACGACCCTATAGTCGTCGGACATTTCGGCGGCCTGTCAACCTAGTCCCGGGGTTGTGGGGACGACCCTATAGTCGTTGGACATGACGGTGGCGGGCCAATCTAGTCCCGGGGTCGTAGGAACGACCCTATAGTCGTCGGACATGTCGGCTGCTTGCCAACTTTGGCCCGGGGTCGTGGGGACGACCCTATAGTCGTTGGACATGTTGGCGGCTTGTCAGCCTAGTCCCGGGGTCGTGGGTGCGACCCTATAGTCGTCGGACAAGTCGGCGGCGGGCCAACCTTGTCCCTGGGTCGTGGGGACGACCCTATAGTCGTCGGACATGACGGTGGCGGGCCAATCTAGTCCCGGGGTCGTGGGGACGACCCTATAGTCGTCGGACATTTCGGCGGCTTGTCAACCTAGTCCCGGGATTGTGGGGACGACCCTATAGTCGTTGGACATGACGGTGGCGGGCCAATCTAGTCACGGGGTCGTAGGGAAGACCCTATAGTCGTCGGACATGTCGGCGATTGGCCAACATTGGCCCGGGGTCGTGGGGACGACCCTATAGTCGACGGACTTGACGGTGGCGGGCCAATCTAGTCCCGGGGTTGTGGGGACGACCCTATAGTCGTCGGACATTTCGGCGGCTTGCCAACTTTGGCCCGGGGTCGTGGGGACGACCCTATAGTCGTCGGACATGACGGCGGCTGGCCGACCTAGTCCCGAGGTCGTGGGGACGACCGTATAGTCGTCGGATATGTTGGCGGCTTGTCAACCTAGTCCCGGGGTCGTGGGGACGACCCTATAGTCGTTGGACATGACGGCGGCTGGACATCCTTGGCTCGCGGTCGTGGGGACGACCCTATAGTCGTCGGACATTTCGGCGGCTTGTCAACCTAGTCCCGGGGTCGTGGGGACGACCCTATAGTCGTCGGACATGTCGGCGGCTGGCCGACCTAGTCCCGAGGTCGTAGGGACGACCGTATAGTCGTCGGATATGTTGGCGGCTTGTCAACCTAGTCCCGGGGTCGTGGGGACGACCCTATAGTCGACGGACATGTCGGCGGCTGGCCAACTTTGGCCCGTGGTCGTGGAGACGATCCTATACTCGTCGGACTTGACGGTGGCGGGCCAATCTAGTCCGGGGTTGTGGGGACGACCCTATAGTCGTCGGACATTTCGGCGGCTTGCCAACTTTGGCCCGGGGTCGTGGGGACGACCCTATAGTCGTCGGACATGTCGGCGGCTGGCCGACCTAGTCCCGAGGTCGTAGGGACGACCGTATAGTCGTCGGATATGTTGGCGGCTTGTCAACCTAGTCCCGGGGTCGTGGGGACGACCCTATAGTCGTTGGACATGACGGTGGCCGGCCAATCAAGTGCCGGGGTCGTAGGGACGACCCTATAGTCGACGGACATGTTGGTGATTGGCCAACATTGGCCCGGGGTCGTCGGGACGACCCTATAGTCGTCGGACATGTTGGCGGCTTGTCAGCCTAGTCCCGGGGTCGTGGGTACGACCCTATAGTCGTCGGACAAGTCGGCGGCGGGCCAACCTTGTCCCGGGGTCGTGGGGACGACCCTATAGTCGTCGGACATGACGGTGGCGGGCCAATCTAGTCCCGGGGTCGTGGGGACGACCCTATAGTCGTCGGACAAGACGGCGGCTGGATATTCTTGGCTCGCGGTCGTGGGGACGACCCTATAGTCGTCGGACATTTCGGCGGCTTGCCAACTTTGGCCCGGGGTCGTGGGGACGACCCTATAGTCGTCGGACATTTCGGCGGCATGCCAACTTTGGCCCGGGGTCGTGGGGACGACCCTATAGTCGTTGGACATGACGGTGGCGGGCCAATCTAGTCCCGGGGTCGTTGGGACGACCCTATAGTCGTCGGACAAGTCGGCGATTGGCCAACATTGGCCCGGGGTTGTGGGGACGACCCTATAGTCGTTGGACATGACGGTGGCGGGCCAATCTAGTCCCGGGGTCGTGGGGACGACCCTATAGTCGTCGGACAAGACGGCGGCTGGATATTCTTGGCTCGCGGTCGTGGGGACGACCCTATAGTCGTCGGACATGTCCGCGGCTGGCCAACCTAGACCCGGGGTCGTCGGGACGACCCTATTGTCGTCGGACATGACGGTGGCGGGCCAATCTATTCCCGGGGTCGTACGGACGACCCTATAGTCGTCGGATATGTTGGCGATTGGCCAACATTGGCCCGGGGTCGTGGGGACGACTCTATAGTCGTCGGACATGTTGGCGGCTTGTCAGCCTAGTCCCGGGGTCGTGGGTGCGACCCTATAGTCGTCGGACAAGTCGGCGGCGGGCCAACCTTGTCCCTGGGTCGTGGGGACGACCCTATAGTCGTCGGACATGACGGTGGCGGGCCAATCTAGTCCCGGGGTCGTGGGGACGACCCTATAGTCGTCGGACATTTCGGCGGCTTGTCAACCTAGTCCCGGGGTTGTGGGGACGACCCTATAGTCGTTGGACATGACGGTGGCGGGCCAATCTAGTCCCGGGGTCGTAGGAACGCCCCTTAAGTCGTCGGACATGTCGGCGGCTGGCCAACTTTGGCCCGTGGTCGTGGGGACGATCCAATAGTCGTCGGACATGTCGGCGGCTGGCCAACTTTGGCCCGTGGTCGTGGGGACGACCCTATAGTCGTTGGACATGTCAGCGGCTGGCCAACTTTGGCCCGGTGTCGTGGGGACGACTCTATAGTCGTCGGACATGTCGGCGGCTGGCCAACTTTGGCCCGTGGTCGTCGGGACGATCCAATAGTCGTCGGACATGTCGGCGGCTGGCCAACTTTGGCCCGTGGTCGTGGGGACGACCCTATAGTCGTTGGACATGTCAGCGGCTGGCCAACTTTGGCCCGTGGTCGTGGGGACGACCCTATAGTCGTCGGACATTTCGGCGGCTTGTCAACCTAGTCCCGGGGTTGTGGGGACGACCCTATAGTCGTTGGACATGACGGTGGCGGGCCAATCTAGTCCCGGGGTCGTAGGAACGACCCTATAGTCGTCGGACATGTCGGCGGCTTGCCAACTTTGGCCCGGGGTCGTGGGGACGACCCTATAGTCGTTGGACATGTCAGCGGCTGGCCAACTTTGGCCCGTGGTCGTGGGGACGACCCTATAGTCGTCGGACATGTTGGCGGCTTGTCAGCCTAGTCCCGGGGTCGTGGGTGCGACCCTATAGTCGTCGGACAAGTCGGCGGCGGGCCAACCTTGTCCCTGGGTCGTGGGGACGACCCTATAGTCGTCGGACATGACGGTGGCGGTCCAATCTAGTCCCGGGGTCGTGGGGACGACCCTATAGTCGTCGGACATTTCGGCGGCTTGTCAACCTAGTCCCGGGGTTGTGGGGACGACCCTATAGTCGTTGGACATGACGGTGGCGGGCCAATCTAGTCCCGGGGTCGTAGGGAAGACCCTATAGTCGTCGGACATGTCGGCGATTGGCCAACATTGGCCCGGGGTCGTGGGGACTACCCTATAGTCGACGGACATGTCGGCGGCTGGCCAACTTTGGCCCGTGGTCGTGGAGACGATCCTATAGTCGTCGGACTTGACGGTGGCGGGCCAATCTAGTCCCGGGGTTGTGGGGACGACCCTATAGTCGTCGGACATTTCGGCGGCTTGCCAACTTTGGCCCGGGGTCGTGGGGACGACCCTATAGTCGTCGGACATGACGGCGGCTGGCCGACCTAGTCCCGAGGTCGTGGGGACGACCGTATAGTCGTCGGATATGTTGGCGGCTTGTCAACCTAGTCCCGGGGTCGTGGGGACGACCCTATAGTCGACGGACATGTCGGCGGCTGGCCAACTTTGGCCCGTGGTCGTGGAGACGATCCTATACTCGTCGGACTTGACGGTGGCGGGCCAATCTAGTCCGGGGTTGTGGGGACGACCCTATAGTCGTCGGACATTTCGGCGGCTTGCCAACTTTGGCCCGGTGTCGTGGGGACGACCCTATAGTCGTCGGACATTTCGGCGGCTTGTCAACCTAGTCCCGGGGTCGTGGGGACGACCCTATAGTCGTCGGACATGTCGGCGGCTGGCCGACCTAGTCCCGAGGTCGTAGGGACGACCGTATAGTCGTCGGATATGTTGGCGGCTTGTCAACCTAGTCCCGGGGTCGTGGGGACGACCCTATAGTCGACGGACATGTCGGCGGCTGGCCAACTTTGGCCCGTGGTCGTGGAGACGATCCTATACTCGTCGGACTTGACGGTGGCGGGCCAATCTAGTCCGGGGTTGTGGGGACGACCCTATAGTCGTCGGACATTTCGGCGGCTTGCCAACTTTGGCCCGGGGTCGTGGGGACGACCCTATAGTCGTCGGACATGTCGGCGGCTGGCCGACCTAGACCCGAGGTCGTAGGGACGACCGTATAGTCGTCGGATATGTTGGCGGCTTGTCAACCTAGTCCCGGGGTCGTGGGGACGACCCTATAGTCGTTGGACATGACGGTGGCCGGCCAATCAAGTGCCGGGGTCGTAGGGACGACCCTATAGTCGACGGACATGTTGGTGATTGGCCAACATTGGCCCGGGGTCGTCGGGACGACCCTATAGTCGTCGGACATGTTGGCGGCTTCTCAGCCTAGTCCCGGGGTCGTGGGTACGACCCTATAGTCGTCGGACAAGTCGGCGGCGGGCCAACCTTGTCCCGGGGTCGTGGGGACGACCCTATAGTCGTCGGACATGACGGTGGCGGGCCAATCTAGTCCCGGGGTCGTGGGGACGACCCTATAGTCGTCGGACAAGACGGCGGCTGGATATTCTTGGCTCGCGGTCGTGGGGACGACCCTATAGTCGTCGGACATTTCGGCGGCTTGCCAACTTTGGCCCGGGGTCGTGGGGACGACCCTATAGTCGTCGGACATTTCGGCGGCATGCCAACTTTGGCCCGGGGTCGTGGGGACGACCCTATAGTCGTTGGACATGACGGTGGCGGGCCAATCTAGTCCCGGGGTCGTTGGGACGACCCTATAGTCGTCGGACAAGTCGGCGATTGGCCAACATTGGCCCGGGGTCGTGGGGACGACCCTATAGTCGTCGGACATGTCGGCGGCTGGCCAACCTAGTCCCGAGGTCGTGGGGACGACCCTATACTCGTCGGACTTGACGGTGGCGGGCCAATCTAGTCCGGGGTTGTGGGGACGACCCTATAGTCGTCGGACATTTCGGCGGCTTGCCAACTTTGGCCCGGGGTCGTGGGGACGACCCTATAGTCGTCGGACATGTCGGCGGCTGGCCGACCTAGTCCCGAGGTCGTAGGGACGACCGTATAGTCGTCGGATATGTTGGCGGCTTGTCAACCTAGTCCCGGGGTCGTGGGGACGACCCTATAGTCGTTGGACATGACGGTGGCGGGCCAATCTAGTCCCGGGGTCGTTGGGACGACCCTATAGTCGTCGGACAAGTCGGCGATTGGCCAACATTGGCCCGGGGTCGTGGGGACGACCCTATAGTCGTCGGACATGTCGGCGGCTGGCCAACCTAGTCCCGAGGTCGTGGGGACGACCCTATAGTCGTCGGACTTCACGGTGGCGGGCCAATCTAGTCCCGGGGTCGTGGGGACGACCCTACAGTCGTCGGACATTTCGGCGGCGTGCCAACTTTGGCCCGGTGTCGTGGGGACGACCCTATAGTCGTCGGACATAACGGCGGCGGACCAATCTAGTCCCGGGGTCGTGGGGATGACCCTATAGTCGTCGGACATGTCGGCGGCTGGCCATCTTTGGCCCGTGGTCGTCGGGACGATCCAATAGTCGTCGGACATGTCGGCGGCTGGCCAACTTTGGCCCGTGGTCGTGGGGACGACCCTATAGTCGTTGGACATGTCAGCGGCTGGCCAACTTTGGCCCGTGGTCGTGGGGTCGACCCTATAGTCGTCGGACATTTCGGCGGCTTGTCAACCTAGTCCCGGGGTTGTGGGGACGACCCTATAGTCGTTGGACATGACGGTGGCGGGCCAATCTAGTCCCGGGGTCGTAGGAACGCCCCTTAAGTCGTCGGACATGACGGTGGCGGGCCAATCTAGTCCCGGGGTCGTGGGGACGACCCTATAGTCGTCGGACATGTTGGCGATTGGCCAACATTGGACCGGGGTCGTGGGGACGACTCTATAGTCGTCGGACATGTTGGCGGCTTGTCAGCCTAGTCCCGGGGTCGTGGGTACGACCCTATAGTCGTCGGACAAGTCGGCGGCGGGCCAACCTTGTCCCGGGGTCGTGGGGACGACCCTATAGTCGTCGGACATGACGGCGGCGGGCCAATCTAGTCCCGGGGTCGTGGCGACGACCCTAGAGTCGTCGGACAAGACGGCGGCTGGACATCCTTGGCTCGCGGTCGTGGGGACGACCCTATAGTCGTCGGACATTTCGGCGGCTTGTCATCCTAGTCCCGGGGTCGTGGGGACGACCCTATAGTCGTTGGACATGACGGTGGCGGGCCAATCTAGTCCCGGGGTCGTGGGTACGACCCTATAGTCGTCGGACAAGTCGGTGGCGGGCCAATCTAGTCCCGGGGTCGTGGGGACGACCCTATAGTCGTCGGACAAGACGGCGGCTGGACATCTTTGGCCCGCGGTCGTGGGGACGACCCTATAGTCGTCGGACATTTCGGCCGCTTGCCAACTTTGGCCCGGGGTCGTGGGGACGACCCTATAGTCGTCGGACATGTCGGCGGCTGGCTAACTTTGGCCCGTGGTCGTGGGGACGACCCAATAGTCGTTGGACATGTCGGCGGCTGGCCAACCTAGACCCGGGGTCGTCGGGACGACCCTATTGTCGTCGGACATGACGGTGGCGGGCCAATCTATTCCCGGGGTCGTACGGACGACCCTATAGTCGTCGGATATGATGGCGATTGGCCAACATTGGCCCGGGGTCGTGGGGACGACTCTATAGTCGTCGGACATGTTGGCGGCTTGTCAGCCTAGTCCCGGGGTCGTGGGTGCGACCCTATAGTCGTCGGGACGACCCTATTGTCGTCGGACATGACGGTGGCGGGCCAATCTATTCCCGGGGTCGTACGGACGACCCTATAGTCGTCGGATATGTTGGCGATTGGCCAACATTGGCCCGGGGTCGTGGGGACGACTCTATAGTCGTCGGACATGTTGGCGGCTTGTCAGCCTAGTCCCGGGGTCGTGGGTGCGACCCTATAGTCGTCGGACAAGTCGGCGGCGGGCCAAACTTGTCCCTGGGTCGTGGGGACGACCCTATAGTCGTCGGATAAGACGGCGGCTGGATATTCTTGGCTCGCGGTCGTGGGGACGACCCTATAGTCGTCGGACATGTCCGCGGCTGGCCAACCTAGACCCGGGGTCGTCGGGACGACCCTATTGTCGTCGGACATGACGGTGGCGGGCCAATCTATTCCCGGGGTCGTACGGACGACCCTATAGTCGTCGGATATGTTGGCGATTGGCCAACATTGGCCCGGGGTCGTGGGGACGACTCTATAGTCGTCGGACATGTTGGCGGCTTGTCAGCCTAGTCCCGGGGTCGTGGGTGCGACCCTATAGTCGTCGGACAAGTCGGCGGCGGGCCAACCTTGTCCCTGGGTCGTGGGGACGACCCTATAGTCGTCGGATATGACGGTGGCGGGCCAATCTAGTCCCGGGGTCGTGGGGACGACCCTATAGTCGTCGGACATTTCGGCGGCTTGTCAACCTAGTCCCGGGGTTGTGGGGACGACCCTATAGTCGTTGGACATGACGGTGGCGGGCCAATCTAGTCCCGGGGTCGTAGGAACGCCCCTTAAGTCGTCGGACATGTCGGCGGCTTGCCAACTTTGGCCCGGGGTCGTGGGGACGACCCTATAGTCGTCGGACAAGTCGGCGGCGGGGCAATCTAGTCCCGGGGTCGTGGGGACGACCCTATAGTCGTCGGACATGACGGTGGTGGGCCAGTCTAGTCCCGGGGTCGTAGGGACGACCCTATAGTCGTCGGACAAGACGGCGGCTGGACATCCTTGGCTCGCGGTCGTGGGGACGACCCTATAGTCGTCGGACATGTCGGCGGCTGGCCAAATATGACCCGGGGACGTGGGGACGAGCCTATAGTCTTCGGACAAGTCGGCGGCTGGCCAACTTTGGCCCGTGGTCGTGGGGACGATCCAATAGTCGTCGGACATGTCGGCGGCTGGCCAACATTGGCCCGTGGTCGTGGGGACGATCCAATAGTCGTCGGACATGTCGGCGGCTGGCTAACTTTGGCCCGGTGTCGTGGGGACGACCCTATAGTCGTCGGACATGTTGGCGATTGGCCAACATTGGCCCGGGGTCGTGGGGACGACTCTATAGTCGTCGGACATGTTGGCGGCTTGTCAGCCTAGTCCCGGGGTCGTGGGTACGACCCTATAGTCGTCGGACAATTCGGCGGCGGGCCAACCTTGTCCCGGGGTCGTGGGGACGACCCTATAGTCGTCGGACATGACGGCGGCGGGCCAATCTAGTCCCGGGGTCGTGGGGACGACCCTATAGTCGTCGGACAAGACGGCGGCTGGACATCCTTGGCTCGCGGTCGTGGGGACGACCCTATAGTCGTCGGACATTTCGGCGGCTTGTCAACCTAGTCCCGGGGTCGTGGGGACGACCCTATAGTCGTTGGACATGACGGTGGCGGGCCAATCTAGTCCCGGGGTCGTGGGTACGACCCTATAGTAGTCGGATAAGACGGCGGCTGGACATCCTTGGCTCGCGGTCGTGGGGACGACCCTATAGTCGTCGGACATCTCGGCGGCTTGTCAACCTAGTCCCGGGGTCGTGGGGACGACCCTATAGTCGTTGGACATGACGGTGGCGGGCCAATCTAGTCCCGGGGTCGTGGGTACGAACCTATAGTCGTCGGACAAGTCGACGGCGGGCCAACCTTGTCCCGGGGTTGTGGGGACGACCCTATAGTCGTCGGATATGTCGGCGGCTTGCCAAATTTGCCCGGGGTCGTGGGGACGACCCTATAGTCGTCGGACATGTTGGCGATTGGCCAACATTGGCCCGGGGTCGTCGGGACGACCCTATAGTCGTCGGACATGTTGGCGGCTTGTCAGCCTAGTCCCGGGGTCGTGGGTACGACCCTATAGTCGTCGGACAAGTCGGCGGCGGGCCAACCTTGTCCCGGGGTCGTGGGGACGACACTATAATCGTCGGACATGACGGTGGCGGGCCAATCTAGTCGCGGGGTCGTGGGGACGACCCTATAGTCGTCGGACAAGACGGCGGCTGGATATTCTTGGCTCGCGGTCGTGGGGACGACCCTATAGTCGTCGGACATTTCGGCGGCTTGCCAACTTTGGCCCGGGGTCGTGGGGACGACCCTATAGTCGTTGGACATTTCGGCGGCATGCCAACTTTGGCCCGGGGTCGTGGGGACGACCCTATAGTCGTCGGACATGACGGCGGCGGGCCAATCTAGTCCCGGGGTCGTGGCGACGACCCTACAGTCGTCGGACAAGACGGCGGCTGGACATCCTTGGCTCGCGGTCGTGGGGACGACCCTATAGTCGTCGGACATTTCGGCGGCTTGTCATCCTAGTCCCGGGGTCGTGGGGACGACCGTATAGTCGTCGGACATGACGGTGGCGGGCCAATCTAGTCCCGGGGTCGTGGGGACGACCCTATAGTCGTCGGACAAGACGGCGGCTGGACATCTTTGGCCCGCGGTCGTGGGGACGACCCTATAGTCGTCGGACATTTCGGCCGCTTGCCAACTTTGGCCCGGGGTCGTGGGGACGACCCTATAGTCGTCGGACATGTCGGCGGCTGGCTAACTTTGGCCCGTGGTCGTGGGGACGACCCAATAGTCGTTGGACATGTCGGCGGCTGGCCAACTTTGGGCCGTGGTCGTGGAGACGATCCTATAGTCGTCGGACTTGACGGTGGCGGGCCAATCTAGTCCCAGGGTTGTGGGGACGACCCTATAGTCGTCGGATATGTCGGCGGCTTGCCAAATTTGCCCGGGGTCGTGGGGACGACCCTATAGTCGTCGGACTTGACGGTGGCGGGCCAATCTAGTCCCGGGGTCGTGGGGACGACCCAATAGTCGTTGGACATTACGGCGGCTGGCCAACTTTGGCCCATGGTCGTGGGGACGACCCTATAGTCGTTGGACATGTCGGTGGCGGGCCAATCTAGTCCCGGGGTCGTAGGGAAGACCCTATAGTCGTCGGACATGTCGGCGATTGGCTAACATTGGCCCGGGGTCGTGGGGACGACCCTATAGTCGTTGGACATGTCGGTGGCGGGCCAATCTAGTCCCGGGGTCGTAGGGAAGACCCTATAGTCGTCGGACATGTCGGCGATTGGCCAACATTGGCCCGGGGTCGTGGGGACGACCCTATAGTCGACGGACATGTCGGCGGCTGGCCAACTTTGGCCCGTGGTCGTGGAGACGATCCTATAGTCGTCGGACTTGACGGTGGCGGGCCAATCTAGTCCCGGGGTTGTGGGGACGACCCTATAGTCGTCGGACATTTCGGCGGCTTGCCAACTTTGGCCCGGGGTCGTGGGGACGACCCTATAGTCGTCGGACATGACGGCGGCTAACCGACCTAGTCCCGAGGTCGTGGGGACGACCGTATAGTCGTCGGATATGTTGGCGGCTTGTCAACCTAGTCCCGGGGTCGTGGGGACGACCCTATAGTCGTCGGACATGACGGTGGCGGACCAATCTAGTCCCGGGGTCGTGGGGGCGACCCTATAGTCGTCGGACATGTCGGCGGCTGGCCAACTTTGGCCCGTGGTCGTGGGGACGATCCAATAGTCGTCGGACATGTCGACGGCTGGCCAACTTTGGCCCGTGGTCGTGGGGACGACCCTATAGTCGTTGGACATGTCAGCGGCTGGCCAACTTTGGCCCGGTGTCGTGGGGACGACTCTATAGTCGTCGGATATGTCGGCGGCTGGCCAACCTAGACCCGGGGTCGTGGGGACGACCCTATTGTCTTCGGACAAGTCGGCGGCGGGCCAACCTTGTCCCGGGGTCGTGGGGACGACCCTATAGTCGTCGGACATGACGGTGGCGGGCCAATCTAGTCCCGGGGTCGTGGGGACGACCCTATAGTCGTCGGACATTTCGGCGGCTTGTCAACCTAGTCCCGGGGTTGTGGGGACGACCCTATAGTCGTCGGACAAGTCGGCGGCGGGCCAACCTTGTCCCGGGGTCGTGGGGACGACCCTATAGTCGTCGGACATGACGGTGGCGGGCCAATCTAGTCCCGGGTTCGTGGGGACGACCCTATAGTCGTCGGACATTTCGGCGGCTTGTCAACCTAGTCCCGGGGTTGTGGGGACGACCCTATAGTCGTTGGACATGACGGTGGCGGGCCAATCTAGTCCCGGGGTCGTAGGAACGCCCCTTAAGTCGTCGGACATGTCGGCGGCTTGCCAACTTTGGCCCGGGGTCGTGGGGACGACCCTATAGTCGTCGGGCAAGTCGGCGGCGAGCCAACCTAGTCCCGCGGTCGTGGGAACGACCATACAGTCGTCGGACAAGTCAGCGGCGGGCCAACCTAGTCCCGGGGTCGTGGGGACAACCCTATAGTCGTCGGACAAGTCGGCAGCTTGCCAACTTTGGCCCGGGGTCGTGGGGACGACCCTATAGTCGTCGGACAAGTCGGCGGCGAGCCAACGTAGTCCCGCGGTTGTGGGGACGACCCTTTAGTCGTCGGACAAGTCAGCGGCGGGTCAACCTAGTCCCGGGGTCGTGGGGACGACCCTATAGTCGTCGGATATGTCGGCGGTTGCCCAACTTTGGCCCGTCGTCGTGGGGACGACCCTATAGTTGTCGGACACGTCGGCGGCGGGTCTACCTAGTCCCGGGGTCGTGGGGACGACCCTATAGTCGTTGGACATGTCGGCGATTGGCCAACATTGGCCCGGGGTCGTGGGGACGACCCTATATTCGTCGGACATGTCGGCGGCTGGCCAACTTTGGCCCGTGGTTGTGGGGACGACCCTATAGTCGTTGGACATGACGGTGGCGGGCCAATCTAGTCCCGGGGTCGTGGGGACGACCCTATAGTCGTCGGACATGTCGGCGGCTGTCCAACTTTGGCCCGGAGTCGTGGGGACGACTCTATAGTCGGACAAGTCGGCGGCGGGCCAAGCTTGTCCCGGGGTCGTGGGGACGACCCTATAATCGTCGGACATGACGGTGGCGGGCCAATCTAGTCCCGGGGTCGTGGGGACGACCCTATAGTCGTCGGACATTTCGGCGGCATGCCAACTTTGGCCCGTGGTCGTGGGGACGACCCTATAGTTGTTGGACATGACGGTGGCGGGCTAATCTAGTCCCGGGGTCGTAGGGACGACCCTATAGTCGTCGGACATGTTGGCGATTGGCCAACATTGGCCCGGGGTCGTCGGGACGACCCTATAGTCGTCGGACATGTCGGCGGCTGGCCAACATAGTCCCGGGGTCGTGGGGACGACCCTATTGTCGTCGGACATGGCGGTGGCGGGCCAATCTAGTCCCGTGGTCGTGGGGACGATCCTATAGTCTTTGGACATGACGGTAGCGGGCCAATCTAGACCCGAGGTCCTGGGGACGACCCTATAGTAGTCGGACATGTCGGCGGCTGTCCAACTTTGGCCCGGAGTCGTGGGGACGACTCTATAGTCGTCGGACATGTCGGCGGCTGGCCAACCTAGACCCGGGGTCGTGGGGACGACCCTATTGTCGTCGGACATGACGGTGGCGGGCCAATCTAGGCCCGGGGTCGTGGGGACGACCCTATAGTCGTCGGACAAGTCGGCGGCGAGCCCACCTAGTCGGGGGGTCGTGGGGACGACCCTATAGTCGTCGGACAAGTCGGCGGCCGGCCAACCTAGTCCGGGGGTCGTGGGGACGACCCTATAGTCGTCGGACATGACGGTGGCGGGCCAGTCTAGTCCCGGGTCGTGGGGACGACCCTATAGTCGTCGGACATGTCGGCGGCTGGCCAACTTTGGCCCGTGGTCGTGGGGACGACCCTATAGTCGTCGGAAATGTCGGTGGCTGTCCAACCTTGGCCCGGGGGTCGTGGGGAGGACCCTATACTCGTCGGATATGTCGGCGGCTGGCCAACTTTGGCCCGTGGTCGTGAGGACGACCCTATAGTCGTCGGAAATGACGGTGGCGGGCCAATCTAGTCCCGGGGTCGTGGGGACGACCCTATAGTCGTCGGACAAGTCGGCGGCGTACCAACCTAGTCCGGGGGTCGTGGGGACGACCCTATGGTCGTCGGACATGACGGTGGCGGGCCAGTCTAGTCCCGGGTCATGGGGACGACCCTATAGTCGTCGGACAAGACGGCGGCTGGACATCTTTGGCCCGGGGTCGTGGGGACGACCCTATAGTCGTCGGACATGTCGGCGGCTGGCCAACTTTGGCCCGGTGTCGTGGGGACGACTCTATAGTCGTCGGAAATGTCGGCGGCTGGCCAACCTGGACCCGGGATCGTGACGACGACCCTATAGTCGTCGGACAAGACGGCAGCTGGACATCTTTGGCCCGGGGTCGTGGGGACGACCCTATAGTCGTCGGACATGTCGGCGGCTGGCCAACTTTGGCCCGGTGTCGTGGGGACGACTCTATAGTCGTCGGAAATGTCGGCGGCTAGCCAACCTGTACTCGGGGTCGTGGGGACGACCCTATAGTCGTCGGACAAGACGGCGGCTGGACATCTTTGGCCCGGGGTCGTGGGGACGACCCTATAGTCGTCGGACATGTTGGCGGCTTGTCAGCCTAGTCCCGGGGTCGTGGGGACGACCCTATAGTCGTCGGACATGTCGGCGGCTGGCCAACTTTGGCCCGTGGTCGTGGGGACGACCCTATAGTCGTTGGACATGTCGGCAATTGGCCAACATTGGCCCGGGGTCGTGGGGACGACCCTATAGTCGTCGGACATGTCGGCGGCTGGCCAACTTTGGCGCGTGGTCGTGGGGACGATCCGATTATCGTCGGACATGTCGGCGGCAGGCCAACTTTGGCCCGTGGTCGTGGGGACGATCCAATAGTCGTCGGACATGTCGGCGGCTGGCCAACTTTGGCGCGTGGTCGTGGGGATGATCCGATTGTCGTCGGACATGTCGGCGGCTGGCCAACCTAGACCCGGGGTCGTGGGGACGACCCTATAGTCTTCGGACATGACGGTAGCGGGCCAATCTAGACCCGAGGTCCTGGGGACGACCCTATAGTAGTCGGACATGTCGGCGGCTGTCCAACTTTGGCCCGGTGTCGTGGGGACGACTCTATAGTCGTCGGACATGTCGGCGGCTGGCCAACCTAGACCCGGGGTCGTGGGGACGACCCTATTGTCGTCGGACATGACGGTGGCGGGCCAATCTAGTCCCGGGGTCGTGGGGACGACCCTATAGTCGTCGGACAAGTCGGCGGCGGGCCAAGCTTGTCCCGGGGTCGTGGGGACGACCCTATAATCGTCGGACATGACGGTGGCGGGCCAATCTAGTCCCGGGGTCGTGGGGACGACGCTATAATCGTTGGACATGACGGTGGCGGGCCAATCTAGTCCCGGGGTCGTAGGGACGACCCTATAGTCGTCGGCCATGTTGGCGATTGGCCAACATTGGCCCGGGGTCTTCGGGACGACCCTATAGTCGTCGGACATGACGGTGGCGGGCCAATCTAGTCCCGGGGTCGTGGGGACGACCCTATAGTCGTCGGAAATGTCGGCGGCTGGCCAACCTGGACCCGGGGTCGTGGGGACGACCCTATTGTCGTCGGACATGTCGGCGGCTGGCCAACTTTGGCCCGGTGTCGTGGGGACGACCCTATAGTCGTCGGACATTTCGGCGGCATGCCAACTTTGGCCCGTGGTCGTGGGGACGACCCTATAGTTGTTGGACATGACGGTGGCGGGCTAATCTAGTCCCGGGGTCGTAGGGACGACCCTATAGTCGTTGGACATGTCGGCTATTGGCCAACATTGGCCCGGGGTCGTGGGGACGACCCTATAGTCGTCGGACATGTCGGCGGCTGGCCAACTTTGGCGCGTGGTCGTGGGGACGATCCAATAGTCGTCAGACATGTCGGCGGCTGGCCAACCTGGACCCGGGGTCGTGGGGACGACCCTATTGTCGTCGGACATGACGGTGGCGGGCCAATCTAGTCTCGCGGTCGTGGGGACGACCCTATAATCGTCGGACATGACGGTGGCGGGCCAATCTAGTCCCGGGGTCGTGGGGACGACCCTATAGTCGTCGGACATGTCGGCGGCTGGCCAACTTTGGCCCGGTGTCGTGGGGACGACCCTATAGTCGTCGGACATTTCGGCGGCATGCCAACTTTGGCCCGTGGTCGTGGGGACGACCCTATAGTTGTTGGACATGACGGTGGCGGGCTAATCTAGTCCCGGGGTCGTAGGGACGACCCTATAGTCGTTGGACATGTCGGCGATTGGCCAACATTGGCCCGGGGTCGTGGGGACGACCCTATATTCGTCGGACATGTCGGCGGCTGGCCAACTTTGGCCCGTGGTTGTGGGGACGACCCTATAGTCGTTGGACATGACGGTGGCGGGCCAATCTAGTCCCGGGGTCGTGGGGACGACCCTATAGTCGTCGGACATGTCGGCGGCTGTCCAACTTTGGCCCGGAGTCGTGGGGACGACTCTATAGTCGGACAAGTCGGCGGCGGGCCAAGCTTGTCCCGGGGTCGTGGGGACGACCCTATAATCGTCGGACATGACGGTGGCGGGCCAATCTAGTCCCGGGGTCGTGGGGACGACCCTATAGTCGTCGGACATTTCGGCGGCATGCCAACTTTGGCCCGTGGTCGTGGGGACGACCCTATAGTTGTTGGACATGACGGTGGCGGGCTAATCTAGTCCCGGGGTCGTAGGGACGACCCTATAGTCGTCGGACATGTTGGCGATTGGCCAACATTGGCCCGGGGTCGTCGGGACGACCCTATAGTCGTCGGACATGTCGGCGGCTGGCCAACATAGTCCCGGGGTCGTGGGGACGACCCTATTGTCGTCGGACATGGCGGTGGCGGGCCAATCTAGTCCCGTGGTCGTGGGGACGATCCTATAGTCTTTGGACATGACGGTAGCGGGCCAATCTAGACCCGAGGTCCTGGGGACGACCCTATAGTAGTCGGACATGTCGGCGGCTGTCCAACTTTGGCCCGGAGTCGTGGGGACGACTCTATAGTCGTCGGACATGTCGGCGGCTGGCCAACCTAGACCCGGGGTCGTGGGGACGACCCTATTGTCGTCGGACATGACGGTGGCGGGCCAATCTAGGCCCGGGGTCGTGGGGACGACCCTATAGTCGTCGGACAAGTCGGCGGCGGGCCAAGCTTGTCCCGGGGTCGTGGGGACGACCCTATAATCGTCGGACATGACGGTGGCGGGCCAATCTAGTCCCGGGGTCGTGGGGACGACCCTATAATCGTTGGACATGACGGTGGCGGGCCAATCTAGTCCCGGGGTCGTGGGGACGACCCTATAGTCGTCGGAAATGTCGGCGGCTGGCCAACCTGGACCCGGGGTCGTGGGGACGACCCTATTGTCGTCGGACATGACGGTGGCGGGCCAATCTAGTCTCGCGGTCGTGGGGACGACCCTATAATCGTCGGACATGACGGTGGCGGGCCAATCTAGTCCCGGGGTCGTGGGGACGACCCTATAGTCGTCGGACATGTCGGCGGCTGGCCAACTTTGGCCCGGTGTCGTGGGGACGACCCTATAGTCGTCGGACATTTCGGCGGCATGCCAACTTTGGCCCGTGGTCGTGGGGACGACCCTATAGTTGTTGGACATGACGGTGGCGGGCTAATCTAGTCCCGGGGTCGTAGGGACGACCCTATAGTCGTTGGACATGTCGGCGATTGGCCAACATTGGCCCGGGGTCGTGGGGACGACCCTATATTCGTCGGACATGTCGGCGGCTGGCCAACTTTGGCCCGTGGTTGTGGGGACGACCCTATAGTCGTTGGACATGACGGTGGCGGGCCAATCTAGTCCCGGGGTCGTGGGGACGACCCTATAGTCGTCGGACATGTCGGCGGCTGGCCAACTTTGGCCCGGTGTCGTGGGGACGACTCTATAGTCGTCGGAAATGTCGGCGGCTGGCCAGCCTGGACCCGGGGTCGTGGGGACGACCCTATTGTCGTCGGACATGACGGTGGCGGGCCAATCTAGTCCCGTGGTCGTGGGGACGATCCTATAGTCTTCGGACATGACGGTAGCGGGCCAATCTAGACCCGAGGTCCTGGGGACGACCCTATAGTAGTCGGACATGTCGGCGGCTGTCCAACTTTGGCCCGGAGTCGTGGGGACGACTCTATAGTCGTCGGACATGTCGGCGGCTGGCCAACCTAGACCCGGGGTCGTGGGGACGACCCTATTGTCGTCGGACATGACGGTGGCGGGCCAATCTAGGCCCGGGGTCGTGGGGACGACCCTATAGTCGTCGGACAAGTCGGCGGCGGGCCAAGCTTGTCCCGGGGTCGTGGGGACGACCCTATAATCGTCGGACATGACGGTGGCGGGCCAATCTAGTCCCGGGGTCGTGGGGACGACCCTATAATCGTTGGACATGACGGTGGCGGGCCAATCTAATCCCGGGGTCGTAGGGACGACCCTATAGTCGTCGGGCAAGTCGGCGGCGGGCCAAGCTTGTCCCGGGGTCGTGGGGACGACCCTATAATCGTCGGACATGTCGGCAGCTGGCCAACCTAGACCCGGGGTCGTGGGGACGACCCTATTGTCGTCGGACATGACGGTGGCGGGCCAATCTAGTCCCGGTGTCGTGGGGACGACCCTATAGTCGTCGGGCAAGTCGGCGGCGGTCCAAGCTTGTCCCGGGGTCGTGGGGACGATCCAATAGTCGTCGGACATGTCGGCGGCTGGCCAACTTTGGCGCGTGGTCGTGGGGACGATCCGATTGTCGTCGGACATGTCGGCGGCTGGCCAACCTAGACCCGGGGTCGTGGGGACGATCCGATTGTCGTCGGACATGTCGGCGGCTGGCCAACTTTGGCACCGTGGTCGTGGGGACGATCCAATAGTCGTCAGACATGTCGGCGGCTGGCCAACCTGGACCCGGGGTCGTGGGGACGACCCTATTGTCGTCGGACATGACGGTGGCGGGCCAATCTAGTCTCGCGGTCGTGGGGACGACCCTATAGTCTTCGGACATGACGGTAGCGGGCCAATCTAGACCCGAGGTCCTGGGGACGACCCTACAGTAGTCGGACATGTCGGCGGCTGTCCAACTTTGGCCCGGAGTCGTGGGGACGACTCTATAGTCGTCGGACATGTCGGCGGCTGGCCAACCTAGACCCGGGGTCGTGGGGACGACCCTATTGTCGTCGGACATGACGGTGGCGGGCTAATCTAGGCCCGGGGTCGTGGGGACGACCCTATAGTCGTCGGATATGTCGGCGATTGGCCAACATTGGCCCGGGGTCGTGGCGACGACCATATAGTCGTCGGACATGTCGGCGGCTGGCCAACCTAGTCCCCAGGTCGTGGGGACGACGCTATAGTCGTCGGACTTGTCGGGGGCGGGCCAATCTATTCCCGGGGTCGTTTGGACGACACTATAATCGTCGGACATGTCGGCGGCTGGCCAACTTTGGCCCGGGGTCGTGGGGACGACCTTATAGTCGTCGGACATGACGGTGGCGGGCCAATCTAGTCCCGGGGTCGTGGGGTCGACCCTATAGTCGTCGGTCAAGCCGGCAGCTGGCCAATATTGTCCCGGGGTCGTGGGGACGACCCTATAGTCGTCGGACAAGTCGGCGGCGAGCCAACCTAGTCCGGGGGTCGTGGGGACGACACTATAGTCGTCGGACAAGTCGGCGGCGAGCCAACCTTGTGCGGGGGTCGTGGGGACGACCCTATAGTCGTCGGACATGTCGGTGGCTGGCCAACTTTGACCCGGGGTCGTGGGGTCGACCCTATAGTCGTCGGACAAGTCGGCGGCTGGCAAACTTTGGCCCGTGGTCGTGGGGACGACCCTTTAGTCGTCGGATATGTCGGCGGCTGGCCAAAGTTGGCCCGTGGTCGTGGGGACAACCCTATAATCGTCGGACATGGCGGTGGCGGGCCAATCTAGTCCGGGGATCGTGGGGACGACCCTATTGTCGTCAGACATGGCGGTGGCGGGCCAATCTAGTCCCGGGATCGTGGGGACGACCCTATAGTCGTCGGACAAGTCGGCGGCTGCCCAATCTAGTCCCGGGATCGTAGGGACGACCCTATAGTCGTCGGACAAGTCGGCGGCTGGCCAACTTTGGCCCGGGGTCGTGGGGACGATCCTACAGTCGTGGGACATGTCGGCGGCTGGCCAACTTTGGCCCGTGGTCGTGGGGACGACCCTGAAGTCGTCGGACATGACGGTGCCGGGCCAATCTAGTCCCGGGGTCGTGGGGACGACAGTATAGTCGTCGGACTTGACGGTGGCGGGCCAATCTAGTCCCGGGGTCGTGGGTACGACCGTATAGTCGTCGGACAAGTCGGCGTCTGGCCAACTTTGGCCCGGGGCCGTGGGAACGACCCTATAGTCGTCGGACAAGTCGGCGGCGGGCCAATCTAGTCCCGGGGTCGTAGGGACGACCCTATAGTCGTCGGACATGTTGGCCGCTGGCCAACTTTGGCCTGGTGTCGTGGGGACGACTGTATAGTTGTCGGACATTTCGGCGGCAGGCCAACTTTGGCCCCTGGTCATGGGGACGACCCTATAATCGTCGGACATGTCGGCAGCTGGCCAACCTAGACCCGGGGTCGTGGGGACGACCCTATTGTCGTCGGACAAGTCGGGGGTGGGCCAACCTAGTCCCGGGGTCGTGGGGACGACCCTATAGTCGTCGGACATGTCGGCGGCTTGCCAACTTTGGCCCGGGGTCGTGGGGACGACCCTATAGTCGTCGGACATGTCTGCGGCTGGCCAACTTTGGCCCGGTGTCGTAGGGACGACACTATAGTCGTCGGAAATGTCGGCGGCTGGCCAACCTGGACCCGGGGTCGTGGGGACGACCCTATTGTCGTCGGACATGACGGTGGCGGGCCAATCTAGTCTCGGGGTCGTGGGGACGACCCTATAGTCGTCGGACATGTCGGCGGCTGGCCAACTTTGGCCCGGGGTCGTGGGGACGACTCTATAGTCGTCGGAAATGTCGGCGGCTAGCCAACCTGGACTCGGGGTCGTGGGGACGACCCTATAGTCGTCGGACAATTCGGCGGCCGGCCAACTTTGGCCCGGGGTTGCGGGGACGACCCTGTAGTCGTCGGACATGTCGGCGGCTGGCTAATTTAGTCCCGGGGTCGTGGGGGCGACCCAATAGACGTCCGACATGACGGTGGTGGGCCAATCTAGTCCCGGGGTCGTGGGGACGACCCTATAGTCGTCGGACATGTCGGCGGCTGGCCAATTTAGTCCCGGGGTCGTGGGGACGAACCTATAGTCGTCGGACAAGCCGGCGGCTGGCCAACTTTGTCCCGTGGTCGTGGGGACGACTGTTTAGTCGTCGGACATGTCGGCGGCTGGCCAAACTAGTCCCGAGGTCGTGGGGACGAGCCTATAGTCGTCGGACATGTCGGCGGCGGGCCAATCTATTCTCGGGGTCGTGAGGACGACCCTATAGTCGTCGGACATGTCGGCAGCTGGCCAACGTTCGCCTGTGGTCGTGGGGACGACCCAATAGTCGTCGGACATGTCGGCGGCTGGCCAACTTTGGCCCGTGGTCGTGGGGACGACCCTATAGTCGTCGGACATGTCGGCGGCTGGCCAACCTAGTCCCGAGGTCGTGGGGGCGACCCTATAGTCGTCGGACATGACGGTGGCCGGCCAATCTAGTCCCGGGGTCGTGAGAACGACCCTATAGTCGTCGGACAAGACGGCGGCGGGCCAACCTAGCCCCGGGGTCGTGGGGACGACCCTATAGTCGTCGGACATGTCGGCGGCTGGCCAATTTAGTCCCGGGGTCGTGGGGACGAACCTATAGTCGTCGGACAAGTCGGCGGCTGGCCAACTTTGGCCCGGGGTTGCGGGGACGACCCTATTGTCGTCGGACATGTCGGTGGCGGGCCAATCTAGTCCCGGGGTCGTGGGGACGACCCTATAGTCGTCGGACATATCGGCGGCTGGCCAATTTAGTCCCGGGGTCGTGGGGACGAACCTATGGTCGTCGGACAAGTCGGCGGCTGGCCAACTTTGGCCCGTGGTCGTGGGGACGACTGTTTAGTCGGCGGACATGTCGGCGGCCGGCCAATCTAGACCCAGGGTCGTGGGGACGACCCTATAGTCGTCGGACATGACGGCGGCGGGCCAATCTATTCTCGGGGTCGTGAGGACGACCCTATAGTCGTCGGACATGTCGGCAGCTGGCCAACGTTGGCCTGTGGTCGTGGGGACCACCCTATTGTCGTCGGACATGACGGTGGCGGGCCAATCTAGTCCTGGGGTCGTGGGGACGACCCCATAGTCGTCGGACAAGTCGGCGGCTGGCCAACTTTGGCCCGGGGTCGTGGGGACGACCCAATAGTCGTCGGACATGTCGGCGGCTGGCCAACTTTGGCCCGTGGTCGTGGGGACGACCCTATAGTCGTCGGACAAGTCGGCGGCGGGCCAACCTAGTCCCGGGGTCGTGGAGACGACCCTATAGTCGTCGGACATGATGGTGGCGGGCCAATCTAGTCCCGGGGTCATGGGGACGACCCTATAGTCGTCGGACAAGACGGCGGCTGGACATCCTTGGCTCGCGGTCGTGGGGACGACCCTATAGTCGTCGGACATTTCGGCGGCTTGTCAACCTAGTCCCGGGGTCGTGGGGACGACCCTATAGTCGTCGGACATGACGGTGGCGGACCAATCTAGTCCCGGAGTCGTGGGGACGACCCTATAGTCGTCGGACATGTCGGCGGCTGGCCAACTTTGGCCCGTGGTCGTGGGGACGATCCAATAGTCGTCGGACATGTCGGCGGCTGGCCAACTTTGGCCCGTGGTCGTGGGGACGACCCTATAGTCGTTGGACATGTCAGCGGCTGGCCAACTTTGGCCCGGTGTCGTGGGGACGACTCTATAGTCGTCGGACATGTCGGCGGCTGGCCATCCTAGACCCGGGGTCGTGGGGACGACCCTATTGTCGTCGGACATGACGGTGGCGGGCCAATCTATTCCCGGGGTCGTACGGACGACCCTATAGTCGTCGGACATGTTGGCGATTGGCCAACATTGGCCCGGGGTCGTGGGGACGACTCTATAGTCTTCGGATATGTTGGCGGCTTGTCAGCCTAGATCCGGGGTCGTGGGTACGACCCTATAGTCGTCGGACAAGTCGGCGGCGGGCCAACCTGGTCCCGGGGTCGTGGAGACGACCCTATAGTCGTCGGACATGACGGTGGCGGGCCAATCTAGTCCCGGGGTCATGGGGACGACCCTATAGTCGTCGGACAAGACGGCGGCTGGACATCCTTGGCTCGCGGTCGTGGGGACGACCCTATAGTCGTCGGACATTTCGGCGGCTTGTCAACCTAGTCCCGGGGTCGTGGGGACGACCCTATAGTCGTTGGACATGACGGCGGCTGGACATCTTTGGCCCGCGGTCGTGGGGACGACCCTATAGTCGTCGGACATTTCGGCGGCATGCCAACTTTGGCCCGGGGTTGTGGGGACGACCCTATAGTCGTCGGACATTTCGGCGGCTTGTCAACCTAGTCCCGGGGTCGTGGGGACGACCCTATAGTCGTTGGACATGAGGGTGGCGGGCCAATCTAGTCCCAGGGTCGTGGGTACGACCCTATAGTCGTCGGACAAGACGGCGGCTGGACATCCTTGGCTCGCGGTCGTGGGGACGACCCTATAGTCGTCGGACATTTCGGCGGCTTGTCAACCTAGTCCCGGGGTCGTGGGGACGACCCTATAGTCGTTGGACATGACGGTGGCGGGCCAATCTAGTCCCGGGGTCGTGGGTACGAACCTATAGTCGGCGGACAAGTCGGCGGCGGGCCAACCTTGTCCCGGGGTCGTGGGGACGACCGTATAGTCGTCGGACATGACGGTGGCGGGCCAATCTAGTCCCGGGGTCGTGGGGACGACCCTATAGTCGTCGGACAAGACGGCGGCTGGACATCTTTGGCCCGCGGTCGTGGGGACGACCCTATAGTCGTCGGACATTTCGGCGGCTTGCCAACTTTGGCCCGGGGTCGTGGGGACGACCCTATAGTCGTCGGACATGTCGGCGGCTGGCTAACTTTGGCCCGCGGTCGTGGGGACGACCCAATAGTCGTTGGACATGTCGGCGGCTGGCCAACTTTGGGCCGTGGTCGTGGAGACGATCCTATAGTCGTCGAACTTGACGGTGGCGGGCCAATCTAGTCGCGGGGTTGTGGGGACGACCCTATAGTCGTCGGATATGTCGGCGGCTTGCCAAATTTGCCCGGGGTCGTGGGGACGACCCTATAGTCGTCGGACTTGACGGTGGCGGGCCAATCTAGTCCGGGGGTCGTGGGGACGACCCAATAGTCGTTGGACATTACGGCGGCTGGCCAACTTTGGCCCATGGTCGTGGGGACGACCCTATAGTCGTTGGACATGACGGTGGCGTGCCAATCTAGTCCCGGGGTCGTAGGGACGACCCTATAGTCGTCGGACATTTCGGCGATTGGCCAACATTCGCCCGGGGTCGTGGGGACGACCCTATAGTCGACGGACATGTCGGCGGCTGGCCAACTTTGGCCCGTGGTCGTGGAGACGATCCTATAGTCGTCGGACTTGTCGGTGGCGGGCCAATCTAGTCCCGGGGTTGTGGGGACGACCCTATAGTCGTTGGACATTTCGGCGGCTTGCCAACTTTGGCCCGGGGTCGTGGGGACGACCCTATAGTCGTCGGACATGACGGCGGCTGGCCGACCTAGTCCCGAGGTCGTGGGGACGACCGTATAGTCGTCCGATATGTTGGCGGCTTGTCAACCTAGTCCCGGGGTCGTGGGGACGACCCTATAGTCGTCGGACTTGACGGTGGCGGGCCAATCTAGTCCGGGGGTCGTGGGGACGACCCAATAGTCGTTGGACATTACGGCGGCTGGGCAACTTTGGCCCATGGTCGTGGGGACGACCCTATAGTCGTTAGACATGACGGTGGCGGGCCAATCTAGTCCCGGGGTCGTAGGGACGACCCTATAGTCGTCGGACATGTCGGCGATTGGCCAACATTGGCCCGGGGTCGTGGGGACGACCCTATAGTCGACGGACATGTCGGTGGCTGGCCAACATTGGCCCGGTGTCGTGGGGACGACTCTATAGTCGTCGGACATGTCGGCGGCTGGCCATCCTAGACCCGGGGTCGTGGGGACGACCCTATTGTCGTCGGACATGACGGTGGCGGGCCAATCTATTCCCGGGGTCGTACGGACGACCCTATAGTCGTCGGACATGTTGGCGATTGGCCAACATTGGCCCGGGGTCGTGGGGACGACTCTATAGTCTTCGGATATGTTGGCGGCTTGTCAGCCTAGATCCGGGGTCGTGGGTACGACCCTATAGTCGTCGGACAAGTCGGCGGCGGGCCAACCTTGTCCCGGGGTCGTGGAGACGACCCTATAGTCGTCGGACATGACGGTGGCGGGCCAATCTAGTCCCGGGGTCATGGGGACGACCCTATAGTCGTCGGACAAGACGGCGGCTGGACATCCTTGGCTCGCGGTCGTGGGGACGACCCTATAGTCGTCGGACATTTCGGCGGCTTGTCAACCTAGTCCCGGGGTCGTGGGGACGACCCTATAGTCGTTGGACATGACGGCGGCTGGACATCTTTGGCCCGCGGTCGTGGGGACGACCCTATAGTCGTCGGACATTTCGGCGGCATGCCAACTTTGGCCCGGGGTTGTGGGGACGACCCTATAGTCGTCGGACATTTCGGCGGCTTGTAAACCTAGTCCCGGGGTCGTGGGGACGACCCTATAGTCGTTGGACATGAGGGTGGCGGGCCAATCTAGTCCCGGGGTCGTGGGTACGACCCTATAGTCGTCGGACAAGACGGCGGCTGGACATCCTTGGCTCGCGGTCGTGGGGACGACCCTATAGTCGTCGGACATTTCGGCGGCTTGTCAACCTAGTCCCGGGGTCCTGGGGACGACCCTATAGTCGTTGGACATGACGGTGGCGGGCCAATCTAGCCCCGGGGTCGTGGGTACGAACCTATAGTCGTCGGACAAGTCGGCGGCGGGCCAACCTTGTCCCGGGGTCGTGGGGACGACCGTATAGTCGTCGGACATGACGGTGGCGGGCCAATCTAGTCCCGGGGTCGTGGGGACGACCCTATAGTCGTCGGACAAGACGGCGGCTGGACATCTTTGGCCCGCGGTCGTGGGGACGACCCTATAGTCCTCGGACATTTCGGCGGCTTGCCAACTTTGGCCCGGGGTCGTGGGGACGACCCTATAGTCGTCGGACATGTCGGCGGCTGGCTAACTTTGGCCCGCGGTCGTGGGGACGACCCAATAGTCGTTGGACATGTCGGCGGCTGGCCAACTTTGGGCCGTGGTCGTGGAGACGATCCTATAGTCGTCGAACTTGACGGTGGCGGGCCAATCTAGTCGCGGGGTTGTGGGGACGACCCTATAGTCGTCGGATATGTCGGCGGCTTGCCAAATTTGCCCGGGGTCGTGGGGACGACCCTATAGTCGTCGGACTTGACGGTGGCGGGCCAATCTAGTCCGGGGGTCGTGGGGACGACCCAATAGTCGTTGGACATTACGGCGGCTGGGCAACTTTGGCCCATGGTCGTGGGGACGACCCTATAGTCGTTAGACATGACGGTGGCGGGCCAATCTAGTCCCGGGGTCGTAGCGACGACCCTATAGTCGTCGGACATGTCGGCGATTGGCCAACATTGGCCCGGGGTCGTGGGGACGACCCTATAGTCGACGGACATGTCGGTGGCTGGCCAACATTGGCCCGGGGTCGTGGGGACGACCCTATAGTCGTCGGACTTGACGGTGGCGGGCCAATCTAGTCCCGGGGTCGTGGGGACGACCCAATAGTCGTCGGACATTTCGGCGGCTTGCCAACTTTGGCCCGGGGTCGTGGGGACGACACTATAGTCGTCGGACATGACGGTGGCGGACCAATCTAGTCCCGGGGTCGTGGGGACGACCCTACAGTCGTCGGACATTTCGGCGCCTTGCCAACTTTGGCCCGGGGTCGTGGGGACGACCCTATAGTCGTCGGACATGACGGTGGCGGACCAACCTAGTCCCGGGGTCGTAGGGACGACCCTATAGTCGTCGGACATGTCGGCGATTGGCCAACATTGGCCCGGGGTCGTGGGGACGACCCTACAGTCGTCGGACATTTCGGCGGCTTGCCAACTTTGGCCCGGGGTCGTGGGGACGACCCTATAGTCGTCGGACATGACGGTGGCGGACCAATCTAGTCCCGGGGTCGTGGGGACGACCCTACAGTCGTCGGACATTTCGGCGCCTTGCCAACTTTGGCCCGGGGTCGTGGGGACGACCCTATAGTCGTCGGACATGACGGTGGCGGACCAATCTAGTCCCGGGGTCGTGGGGACGACCCTATAGTCGTCGGACAAGACGGCGGCTGGACATCTTTGGCCCGCGGTCGTGGGGACGACCCTATAGTCGTCGGACATTTCGGCGGCTTGCCAACTTTGGCCCGGGGTCGTGGGGACGACCCTATAGTCGTCGGACATGACGGTGGCGGACCAATCTAGTCCCGGGGTCGTGGGGACGACCCTACAGTCGTCGGACATTTCGGCGCCTTGCCAACTTTGGCCCGGGGTCGTGGGGACGACCCTATAGTCGTCGGACATGACGGTGGCGGACCAACCTAGTCCCGGGGTCGTAGGGACGACCCTATAGTCGTCGGACATGTCGGCGATTGGCCAACATTGGCCCGGGGTCGTGGGGACGACCCTACAGTCGTCGGACATTTCGGCGGCTTGCCAACTTTGGCCCGGGGTCGTGGGGACGACCCTATAGTCGTCGGACATGACGGTGGCGGACCAATCTAGTCCCGGGGTCGTGGGGACGACCCTACAGTCGTCGGACATTTCGGCGCCTTGCCAACTTTGGCCCGCGGTCGTGGGGACGACCCAATAGTCGTTGGACATGTCGGCGGCTGGCCATCTTTGGGCCGTGGTCGTGGGGACGACCCTATAGTCGTCGGACATTTCGGCGGCGGGTCAACCTAGTCCCGGGGTCGTGGGGACGACCCTATAATCGTTGGACATGACGGTGGCGGGCCAATCTAGTCCCGGGGTCGTGGGTACGAACCTATAGTCGTCGGACAAGTCGGCGGCGGGCCAACCTTGTCCCGGGGTCGTGGGGACGACCGTATAGTCGTCGGACATGACGGTGGCGGGCCAATCTAGTCCCGGGGTCGTGGGGACGACCCTATAGTCGTCGGACAAGACGGCGGCTGGACATCTTTGGCCCGCGGTCGTGGGGACGACCCTATAGTCGTCGGACATTTCGGCGGCTTGCCAACTTTGGCCCGGGGTCGTGGAGACGACCCTATAGTCGTCGGACATGTCGGCGGCTGGCTAACTTTGGCCCGCGGTCGTGGGGACGACCCAATAGTCGTTGGACATGTCGGCGGCTGGCCATCTTTGGGCCGTGGTCGTGGAGACGATCCTATAGTCGTCGGACTTGACGGTGGCGGGCCAATCTAGTCCCGGGGTTGTGGGGACGACCCTATAGTCGTCGGATATGTCGGCGGCTTGCCAAATTTGCCCGGGGTCGTGGGGACGACCCTATAGTCGTCGGACTTGACGGTGGCGGGCCAATCTAGTCCCGGGGTCGTGGGGACGACCCAATAGTCGTTGGACATTACGGCGGCTGGGCAACTTTGGCCCATGGTCGTGGGGACGACCCTATAGTCGTTGGACATGACGGTGGCGGGCCAATCTAGTCCCGGGGTCGTAGGGACGACCCTATAGTCGTCGGACATGTCGGCGATTGGCCAACATTGGCCCGGGGTCGTGGGGACGACCCTATAGTCGACGGACATTTCGGCGGCATGCCAACTTTGGCCAGGGGTTGTGGGGACGACCCTATAGTCGTCGGACATTTCGGCGGCTTGTCAACCTAGTCCCGGGGTCGTGGGGACGACCCTATAGTCGTCGGACATGACGGTGGCGGACCAATCTAGTCCCGGGGTCATGGGGACGACCCTATAGTCGTCGGACAAGACGGCGGCTGGACATCCTTGGCTCGCGGTCGTGGGGACGACCCTATAGTCGTCGGACATTTCGGCGGCTTGTCAACCTAGTCCCGGGGTCGTGGGGACGACCCTATTGTCGTCGGACATGACGGTGGCGGGCCAATCTATTCCCGGGGTCGTACGGACGACCCTATAGTCGTCGGACATGTTGGCGATTGGCCAACATTGGCCCGGGGTCGTGGGGACGACTCTATAGTCTTCGGATATGTTGGCGGCTTGTCAGCCTAGATCCGGGGTCGTGGGTACGACCCTATAGTCGTCGGACAAGTCGGCGGCGGGCCAACCTTGTCCCGGGGTCGTGGAGACGACCCTATAGTCGTCGGACATGACGGTGGCGGGCCAATCTAGTCCCGGGGTCATGGGGACGACCCTATAGTCGTCGGACAAGACGGCGGCTGGACATCCTTGGCTCGCGGTCGTGGGGACGACCCTATAGTCGTCGGACATTTCGGCGGCTTGTCAACCTAGTCCCGGGGTCGTGGGGACGACCCTATAGTCGTTGGACATGACGGCGGCTGGACATCTTTGGCCCGCGGTCGTGGGGACGACCCTATAGTCGTCGGACATTTCGGCGGCTGGCCATCCTAGACCCGGGGTCGTGGGGACGACCCTATTGTCGTCGGACATGACGGTGGCGGGCCAATCTATTCCCGGGGTCGTACGGACGACCCTATAGTCGTCGGACATGTTGGCGATTGGCCAACATTGGCCCGGGGTCGTGGGGACGACTCTATAGTCTTCGGATATGTTGGCGGCTTGTCAGCCTAGATCCGGGGTCGTGGGTACGACCCTATAGTCGTCGGACAAGTCGGCGGCGGGCCAACCTTGTCCCGGGGTCGTGGAGACGACCCTATAGTCGTCGGACATGACGGTGGCGGGCCAATCTAGTCCCGGGGTCATGGGGACGACCCTATAGTCGTCGGACAAGACGGCGGCTGGACATCCTTGGCTCGCGGTCGTGGGGACGACCCTATAGTCGGCGGACATTTCGGCGGCTTGTCAACCTAGTCCCGGGGTCGTGGGGACGACCCTATAGTCGTTGGACATGACGGCGGCTGGACATCTTTGGCCCGCGGTCGTGGGGACGACCCTATAGTCGTCGGACATTTCGGCGGCATGCCAACTTTGGCCCGGGGTTGTGGGGACGACCCTATAGTCGTCGGACATTTCGGCGGCTTGTAAACCTAGTCCCGGGGTCGTGGGGACGACCCTATAGTCGTTGGACATGAGGGTGGCGGGCCAATCTAGTCCCGGGGTCGTGGGTACGACCCTATAGTCGTCGGACAAGACGGCGGCTGGACATCCTTGGCTCGCGGTCGTGGGGACGACCCTATAGTCGTCGGACATTTCGGCGGCTTGTCAACCTAGTCCCGGGGTCCTGGGGACGACCCTATAGTCGTTGGACATGACGGTGGCGGGCCAATCTAGCCCCGGGGTCGTGGGTACGAACCTATAGTCGTCGGACAAGTCGGCGGCGGGCCAACCTTGTCCCGGGGTCGTGGGGACGACCGTATAGTCGTCGGACATGACGGTGGCGGGCCAATCTAGTCCCGGGGTCGTGGGGACGACCCTATAGTCGTCGGACAAGACGGCGGCTGGACATCTTTGGCCCGCGGTCGTGGGGACGACCCTATAGTCCTCGGACATTTCGGCGGCTTGCCAACTTTGGCCCGGGGTCGTGGGGACGACCCTATAGTCGTCGGACATGTCGGCGGCTGGCTAACTTTGGCCCGCGGTCGTGGGGACGACCCAATAGTCGTTGGACATGTCGGCGGCTGGCCAACTTTGGGCCGTGGTCGTGGAGACGATCCTATAGTCGTCGAACTTGACGGTGGCGGGCCAATCTAGTCGCGGGGTTGTGGGGACGACCCTATAGTCGTCGGATATGTCGGCGGCTTGCCAAATTTGCCCGGGGTCGTGGGGACGACCCTATAGTCGTCGGACTTGACGGTGGCGGGCCAATCTAGTCCGGGGGTCGTGGGGACGACCCAATAGTCGTTGGACATTACGGCGGCTGGGCAACTTTGGCCCATGGTCGTGGGGACGACCCTATAGTCGTTAGACATGACGGTGGCGGGCCAATCTAGTCCCGGGGTCGTAGGGACGACCCTATAGTCGTCGGACATGTCGGCGATTGGCCAACATTGGCCCGGGGTCGTGGGGACGACCCTATAGTCGACGGACATGTCGGTGGCTGGCCAACATTGGCCCGGGGTCGTGGGGACGACCCTATAGTCGTCGGACTTGACGGTGGCGGGCCAATCTAGTCCCGGGGTCGTGGGGACGACCCAATAGTCGTCGGACATTTCGGCGGCTTGCCAACTTTGGCCCGGGGTCGTGGGGACGACACTATAGTCGTCGGACATGACGGTGGCGGACCAATCTAGTCCCGGGGTCGTGGGGACGACCCTACAGTCGTCGGACATTTCGGCGCCTTGCCAACTTTGGCCCGGGGTCGTGGGGACGACCCTATAGTCGTCGGACATGACGGTGGCGGACCAACCTAGTCCCGGGGTCGTAGGGACGACCCTATAGTCGTCGGACATGTCGGCGATTGGCCAACATTGGCCCGGGGTCGTGGGGACGACCCTACAGTCGTCGGACATTTCGGCGGCTTGCCAACTTTGGCCCGGGGTCGTGGGGACGACCCTATAGTCGTCGGACATGACGGTGGCGGACCAATCTAGTCCCGGGGTCGTGGGGACGACCCTACAGTCGTCGGACATTTCGGCGCCTTGCCAACTTTGGCCCGGGGTCGTGGGGACGACCCTATAGTCGTCGGACATGACGGTGGCGGACCAATCTAGTCCCGGGGTCGTGGGGACGACCCTATAGTCGTCGGACAAGACGGCGGCTGGACATCTTTGGCCCGCGGTCGTGGGGACGACCCTATAGTCGTCGGACATTTCGGCGGCTTGCCAACTTTGGCCCGGGGTCGTGGGGACGACCCTATAGTCGTCGGACATGACGGTGGCGGACCAATCTAGTCCCGGGGTCGTGGGGACGACCCTACAGTCGTCGGACATTTCGGCGCCTTGCCAACTTTGGCCCGGGGTCGTGGGGACGACCCTATAGTCGTCGGACATGACGGTGGCGGACCAACCTAGTCCCGGGGTCGTAGGGACGACCCTATAGTCGTCGGACATGTCGGCGATTGGCCAACATTGGCCCGGGGTCGTGGGGACGACCCTACAGTCGTCGGACATTTCGGCGGCTTGCCAACTTTGGCCCGGGGTCGTGGGGACGACCCTATAGTCGTCGGACATGACGGTGGCGGACCAATCTAGTCCCGGGGTCGTGGGGACGACCCTACAGTCGTCGGACATTTCGGCGCCTTGCCAACTTTGGCCCGCGGTCGTGGGGACGACCCAATAGTCGTTGGACATGTCGGCGGCTGGCCATCTTTGGGCCGTGGTCGTGGGGACGACCCTATAGTCGTCGGACATTTCGGCGGCGGGTCAACCTAGTCCCGGGGTCGTGGGGACGACCCTATAATCGTTGGACATGACGGTGGCGGGCCAATCTAGTCCCGGGGTCGTGGGTACGAACCTATAGTCGTCGGACAAGTCGGCGGCGGGCCAACCTTGTCCCGGGGTCGTGGGGACGACCGTATAGTCGTCGGACATGACGGTGGCGGGCCAATCTAGTCCCGGGGTCGTGGGGACGACCCTATAGTCGTCGGACAAGACGGCGGCTGGACATCTTTGGCCCGCGGTCGTGGGGACGACCCTATAGTCGTCGGACATTTCGGCGGCTTGCCAACTTTGGCCCGGGGTCGTGGAGACGACCCTATAGTCGTCGGACATGTCGGCGGCTGGCTAACTTTGGCCCGCGGTCGTGGGGACGACCCAATAGTCGTTGGACATGTCGGCGGCTGGCCATCTTTGGGCCGTGGTCGTGGAGACGATCCTATAGTCGTCGGACTTGACGGTGGCGGGCCAATCTAGTCCCGGGGTTGTGGGGACGACCCTATAGTCGTCGGATATGTCGGCGGCTTGCCAAATTTGCCCGGGGTCGTGGGGACGACCCTATAGTCGTCGGACTTGACGGTGGCGGGCCAATCTAGTCCCGGGGTCGTGGGGACGACCCAATAGTCGTTGGACATTACGGCGGCTGGGCAACTTTGGCCCATGGTCGTGGGGACGACCCTATAGTCGTTGGACATGACGGTGGCGGGCCAATCTAGTCCCGGGGTCGTAGGGACGACCCTATAGTCGTCGGACATGTCGGCGATTGGCCAACATTGGCCCGGGGTCGTGGGGACGACCCTATAGTCGACGGACATTTCGGCGGCATGCCAACTTTGGCCCGGGGTTGTGGGGACGACCCTATAGTCGTCGGACATTTCGGCGGCTTGTCAACCTAGTCCCGGGGTCGTGGGGACGACCCTATAGTCGTCGGACATGACGGTGGCGGACCAATCTAGTCCCGGGGTCATGGGGACGACCCTATAGTCGTCGGACAAGACGGCGGCTGGACATCCTTGGCTCGCGGTCGTGGGGACGACCCTATAGTCGTCGGACATTTCGGCGGCTTGTCAACCTAGTCCCGGGGTCGTGGGGACGACCCTATAGTCGTTGGACATGACGGCGGCTGGACATCTTTGGCCCGCGGTCGTGGGGACGACCCTATAGTCGTCGGACATTTCGGCGGCATGCCAACTTTGGCCCGGGGTTGTGGGGACGACCCTATAGTCGTCGGACATTTCGGCGGCTTGTCAACCTAGTCCCGGGGTCGTGGGGACGACCCAATAGTCGTCGGACATGTCGGCGGCTTGCCAAATTTGCCCGGGGTCGTGGGGACGACCCTATAGTCGTCGGACATGACGGTGGCGGACCAATCTAGTCCCGGGGTCGTGGGGACGACCCAATAGTCGTCGGACAGGTCGGCGGCTTGCCAAATTTGCCCGGGGTCGTGGGGACGACCCTATAGTCGTCGGACTTGACGGTGGCGGGCCAATCTAGTCCCGGGGTCGTGGGGACGACCCAATAGTCGTTGGACATTACGGCGGCTGGCCAACTTTGGCCCATGGTCGTGGGGACGACCCTATAATCGTTGGACATGACGGTGGCGGGCCAATCTAGTCTAGGGGTCGTAGGGACGACTCTATAGTCGTCGGACATGTCGGCGATTGGCCAACATTGGCCCGGGGTCGTGGGGACGACCCTACAGTCGTCGGACATTTCGGCGGCTTGCCAACTTTGGCCCGGGGTCGCGGGGACGACCCTATAGTCGTCGGACATGACGGTGGCGGACCAATCTAGTCCCGGGGTCGTGGGGACGACCCTACAGTCGTCGGACATGTCGGCGGCTTGCCAAATTTACCCGGGGTCGTGGGGACGACCCTATAGTCGTCGGACTTGACGGTGGCGGGCCAATCTAGTCCCGGGGTCGTGGGGACGACCCAATAGTCGTTGGACATTACGGCGGCTGGCCAACTTTGGCCCATGGTCGTGGGGACGACCCTATAGTCGTCGGACATTTCGGCGGCATGCCAACTTTGGCCCGGGGTTGTGGGGACGACCCTATAGTCGTCGGACATTTCGGCGGCTTGTCAACCTAGTCCCGGGGTCGTGGGGACGACCCTATAGTCGTTGGACATGAGGGTGGCGGGCCAATCTAGTCCCGGGGTCGTGGGTACGACCCTATAGTCGTCGGACAAGACGGCGGCTGGACATCCTTGGCTCGCGGTCGTGGGGACGACCCTATAGTCGTCGGACATTTCGGCGGCTTGTCAACCTAGTCCCGGGGTCGTGGGGACGACCCTATAGTCGTTGGACATGACGGCGGCTGGACATCTTTGGCCCGCGGTCGTGGGGACGACCCTATAGTCGTCGGACATTTCGGCGGCATGCCAACTTTGGCCCGGGGTTGTGGGGACGACCCTATAGTCGTCGGACATTTCGGCGGCTTGTCAACCTAGTCCCGGGGTCGTGGGGACGACCCTATAGTCGTTGGACATGAGGGTGGCGGGCCAATCTAGTCCCGGGGTCGTGGGTACGACCCTATAGTCGTCGGACAAGACGGCGGCTGGACATCCTTGGCTCGCGGTCGTGGGGACGACCCTATAGTCGTCGGACATATCGGCGGCTTGTCAACCTAGTCCCGGGGTCGTGGGGACGACCCTATAGTCGTTGGACATGACGGTGGCGGGCCAATCTAGTCCCGGGGTCGTGGGTACGAACCTATAGTCGTCGGACAAGTCGGCGGCGGGCCAACCTTGTCCCGGGGTCGTGGGGACGACCGTATAGTCGTCGGACATGACGGTGGCGGGCCAATCTAGTCCCGGGGTCGTGGGGACGACCCTATAGTCGTCGGACAAGACGGCGGCTGGACATCTTTGGCCCGCGGTCGTGGGGACGACCCTATAGTCGTCGGACATTTCGGCGGCTTGCCAACTTTGGCCCGGGGTCGTGGGGACGACCCTATAGTCGTCGGACATGTCGGCGGCTGGCTAACTTTGGCCCGCGGTCGTGGGTACGACCCAATAGTCGTTGGACATGTCGGCGGCTGGCCATCTTTGGGCCGTGGTCGTGGAGACGATCCTATAGTCGTCGGACTTGACGGTGGCGGGCCAATCTAGTCCCGGGGTTGTGGGGACGACCCTATAGTCGTCGGATATGTCGGCGGCTTGCCAAATTTGCCCGGGGTCGTGGGGACGACCCTATAGTCGTCGGACTTGACGGTGGCGGGCCAATCTAGTCCCGGGGTCGTGGGGACGACCCAATAGTCGTTGGACATTACGGCGGCTGGGCAACTTTGGCCCATGGTCGTGGGGACGACCCTAGAGTCGTTGGACATGACGGTGGCGGGCCAATCTAGTCCCGGGGTCGTAGGGACGACCCTATAGTCGTCGGACATGTCGGCGATTGGCCAACATTGGCCCGGGGTCGTGGGGACGACCCTATAGTCGACGGACATGTCGGCGGCTGGCCATCTTTGGGCCGTGGTCGTGGAGACGATCCTATAGTCGTCGGACTTGACGGTGGCGGGCCAATCTAGTCCCGGGGTTGTGGGGACGACCCTATAGTCGTCGGATATGTCGGCGGCTTGCCAAATTTGCCCGGGGTCGTGGGGACGACCCTATAGTCGTCGGACTTGACGGTGGCGGGCCAATCTAGTCCCGGGGTCGTGGGGACGACCCAATAGTCGTTGGACATTACGGCGGCTGGGCAACTTTGGCCCATGGTCGTGGGGACGACCCTATAAGTCGTTGGACATGACGGTGGCGGGCCAATCTAGTCCCGGGGTCGTAGGGACGACCCTATAGTCGTCGGACATGTCGGCGATTGGCCAACATTGGCCCGGGGTCGTGGGGACGACCCTATAGTCGACGGACATGTCGGCGGCTGGCCAACTTTGGCCCGTGGTCGTGGAGACGATCCTATAGTCGTCGGACTTGACGGTGGCGGGCCAATCTAGTCCCGGGGTTGTGGGGACGACCCTATAGTCGTCGGACATTTCGGCGGCTTGCCAACTTTGGCCCGGGGTCGTGGGGACGACCCTATAGTTGTCGGACATGACGGCGGCTGGCCGACCTAGTCCCGAGGTCGTGGGGACGACCGTATAGTCGTCGGATATGTTGGCGGCTTGTCAACCTATTCCCGGGGTCGTGGGGACGACCCTATAGTCGTCGGACAAGACGGCGGCTGGACATCCTTGGCTCGCGGTCGTGGGGACGACCCTATAGTCGTCGGACATTTCGGCGGCGGGTCAACCTAGTCCCGGGGTCGTGGGGACGACCCTATAGTCGTTGGACATGACGGTGGCGGGCCAATCTAGTCCCGGGGTCGTGGGTACGAACCTATAGTCGTCGGACAAGTCGGCGGCGGGCCAACCTTGTCCCGGGGTCGTGGGGACGACCGTATAGTCGTCGGACATGACGGTGGCGGGCCAATCTAGTCCCGGGGTCGTGGGGACGACCCTATAGTCGTCGGACAAGACGGCGGCTGGACATCTTTGGCCCGCGGTCGTGGGGACGACCCTATAGTCGTCGGACATTTCGGCGGCTTGCCAACTTTGGCCCGGGGTCGTGGGGACGACCCTATAGTCGTCGGACATGTCGGCGGCTGGCTAACTTTGGCCCGCGGTCGTGGGGACGACCCAATAGTCGTTGGACATGTCGGCGGCTGGCCAAATTTGCCCGGGGTCGTGGGGACGACCCTATAGTCGTCGGACTTGACGGTGGCGGGCCAATCTAGTCCCGGGGTCGTGGGGACGACCCAATAGTCGTTGGACATTACGGCGGCTGGGCAACTTTGGCCCATGGTCGTGGGGACGACCCTATAGTCGTTGGACATGACGGTGGCGGGCCAATCTAGTCCCGGGGTCGTAGGGACGACCCTATAGTCGTCGGACATGTCGGCGATTGGCCAACATTGGCCCGGGGTCGTGGGGACGACCCTATAGTCGACGGACATGTCGGCGGCTGGCCAACTTTGGCCCGTGGTCGTGGAGACGATCCTATAGTCGTCGGACTTGACGGTGGCGGGCCAATCTAGTCCCGGGGTTGTGGGGACGACCCTATAGTCGTCGGACATTTCGGCGGCTTGCCAACTTTGGCCCGGGGTCGTGGGGACGACCCTATAGTTGTCGGACATGACGGCGGCTGGCCGACCTAGTCCCGAGGTCGTGGGGACGACCGTATAGTCGTCGGATATGTTGGCGGCTTGTCAACCTAGTCCCGGGGTCGTGGGGACGACCCTATAGTCGTTGGACATGACGGTGGCCGGCCAATCTAGTGCCGGGGTCGTAGGGACGACCCTATAGTCGTCGGACATGTTGGCGATTGGCCAATATTGGCCCGGGGTCTTCGGGACGACCCTATAGTCGTCGGACATGTTGGCGGCTTGTCAGCCTAGTCCCGGGGTCGTGGGGACGACCGTATAGTCGTCGGATATGTTGGCGGCTTGTCAACCTAGTCCCGGGGTCGTAGGGACGACCCTATAGTCGTCGGACAAGTCGGCGGCGGGCCAACCTTGTCCCGGGGTCGTGGGGACGACCGTATAGTCGTCGGACATGACGGTGGCGGGCCAATCTAGTCCCGGGGTCGTGGGGACGACCCAATAGTCGTTGGACATTACGGCGGCTGGGCAACTTTGGCCCATGGTCGTGGGGACGACCCTAGAGTCGTTGGACATGACGGTGGCGGGCCAATCTAGTCCCGGGGTCGTAGGGACGACCCTATAGTCGTCGGACATGTCGGCGATTGGCCAACATTGGCCCGGGGTCGTGGGGACGACCCTATAGTCGACGGACATGTCGGCGGCTGGCCATCTTTGGGCCGTGGTCGTGGAGACGATCCTATAGTCGTCGGACTTGACGGTGGCGGGCCAATCTAGTCCCGGGGTTGTGGGGACGACCCTATAGTCGTCGGATATGTCGGCGGCTTGCCAAATTTGCCCGGGGTCGTGGGGACGACCCTATAGTCGTCGGACTTGACGGTGGCGGGCCAATCTAGTCCCGGGGTCGTGGGGACGACCCAATAGTCGTTGGACATTACGGCGGCTGGGCAACTTTGGCCCATGGTCGTGGGGACGACCCTATAAGTCGTTGGACATGACGGTGGCGGGCCAATCTAGTCCCGGGGTCGTAGGGACGATCCTATAGTCGTCGGACATGTCGGCGATTGGCCAACATTGGCCCGGGGTCGTGGGGACGACCCTATAGTCGACGGACATGTCGGCGGCTGGCCAACTTTGGCCCGTGGTCGTGGAGACGATCCTATAGTCGTCGGACTTGACGGTGGCGGGCCAATCTAGTCCCGGGGTTGTGGGGACGACCCTATAGTCGTCGGACATTTCGGCGGCTTGCCAACTTTGGCCCGGGGTCGTGGGGACGACCCTATAGTTGTCGGACATGACGGCGGCTGGCCGACCTAGTCCCGAGGTCGTGGGGACGACCGTATAGTCGTCGGATATGTTGGCGGCTTGTCAACCTAGTCCCGGGGTCGTGGGGACGACCCTATAGTCGTCGGACAAGACGGCGGCTGGACATCCTTGGCTCGCGGTCGTGGGGACGACCCTATAGTCGTCGGACATTTCGGCGGCGGGTCAACCTAGTCCCGGGGTCGTGGGGACGACCCTATAGTCGTTGGACATGACGGTGGCGGGCCAATCTAGTCCCGGGGTCGTGGGTACGAACCTATAGTCGTCGGACAAGTCGGCGGCGGGCCAACCTTGTCCCGGGGTCGTGGGGACGACCGTATAGTCGTCGGACATGACGGTGGCGGGCCAATCTAGTCCCGGGGTCGTGGGGACGACCCTATAGTCGTCGGACAAGACGGCGGCTGGACATCTTTGGCCCGCGGTCGTGGGGACGACCCTATAGTCGTCGGACATTTCGGCGGCTTGCCAACTTTGGCCCGGGGTCGTGGGGACGACCCTATAGTCGTCGGACATGTCGGCGGCTGGCTAACTTTGGCCCGCGGTCGTGGGGACGACCCAATAGTCGTTGGACATGTCGGCGGCTGGGCAAATTTGCCCGGGGTCGTGGGGACGACCCTATAGTCGTCGGACTTGACGGTGGCGGGCCAATCTAGTCCCGGGGTCGTGGGGACGACCCAATAGTCGTTGGACATTACGGCGGCTGGGCAACTTTGGCCCATGGTCGTGGGGACGACCCTATAGTCGTTGGACATGACGGTGGCGGGCCAATCTAGTCCCGGGGTCGTAGGGACGACCCTATAGTCGTCGGACATGTCGGCGATTGGCCAACATTGGCCCGGGGTCGTGGGGACGTCCCTATAGTCGACGGACATGTCGGCGGCTGGCCAACTTTGGCCCGTGGTCGTGGAGACGATCCTATAGTCGTCGGACTTGACGGTGGCGGGCCAATCTAGTCCCGGGGTTGTGGGGACGACCCTATAGTCGTCGGACATTTCGGCGGCTTGCCAACTTTGGCCCGGGGTCGTGGGGACGACCCTATAGTTGTCGGACATGACGGCGGCTGGCCGACCTAGTCCCGAGGTCGTGGGGACGACCGTATAGTCGTCGGATATGTTGGCGGCTTGTCAACCTAGTCCCGGGGTCGTGGGGACGACCCTATAGTCGTTGGACATGACGGTGGCCGGCCAATCTAGTGCCGGGGCGTAGGGACGACCCTATAGTCGTCGGACATGTTGGCGATTGGCCAATATTGGCCCGGGGTCGTCGGGACGACCCTATAGTCGTCGGACATGTTGGCGGCTTGTCAGCCTAGTCCCGGGGTCGTGGGGACGACCGTATAGTCGTCGGATATGTTGGCGGCTTGTCAACCTAGTCCCGGGGTCGTAGGGACGACCCTATAGTCGTCGGACAAGTCGGCGGCGGGCCAACCTTGTCCCGGGGTCGTGGGGACGACCGTATAGTCGTCGGACATGACGGTGGCGGGCCAATCTAGTCCCGGGGTCGTGGGGACGACCCTATAGTCGTCGGACATGTCGGCGGCTGGCTAACTTTGGCCCGTGGTCGTGGGGACGACTCAATAGTCGTTGGACATGTCGGCGGCTGGCCAACTTTGGGCCGTGGTCGTGGAGACGATCCTATAGTCGTTGGACTTGACGGTGGCGGGCCAATCTAGTCCCGGGGTTGTGGGGACGACCCTATACTTGTCGGATATGTCGGCGGCTTGCCAAATTTGCCCGGGGTCGTGGGGACGACCCTATAGTCGTCGGACTTGACGGTGGCGGGCCAATCTAGTCCCGGGGTCATGGGGACGACCCAATAGTCGTTGGACATTACGGAGGCTGGCCAACTTTGGCCCGGGGTCGTGGGGACGACCCTATAGTCGTCGGACATGTTGGCGGCTTGTCAACCTAGTCCCGGGGTCGTGGGGACGACCCAATAGTCGTTGGACATGACGGTGGCGGGCCAATATAGTCCCGGGGTCGTGGGTACGAACCTATAGTCGTCGGACAAGTCGGCGGCGGGCCAACCTTGTCCCGGGGTCGTGGGGACGACCGTATAGTCGTCGGACATGGCGGTGGCGGGCCAATCTAGTCCCGGGGTCGTGGGAACGACCCTATAGTCGTCGGACAAGACGGCGGCTGGACATCTTTGGCCCGCGGTCGTGGGGACGACCCTATAGTCGTCGGACATTTCGGCGGCTTGCCAACTTTGGCCCGGGGTCGTGGGGACGACCCTATAGTCGTCGGACATGTCGGCGGCTGGCTAACTTTGGCCCGCGGTCGTGGGGACGACCCAATAGTCGTTGGACATGTCGGCGGCTGGCCATCTTTGGGCCGTGGTCGTGGAGACGATCCTATAGCCGTCGGACTTGACGGTGGCGGGCCAATCTAGTCCCGGGGTTGTGGGGACGACCCTATAGTCGTCGGATATGTCGGCGGCTTGCCAAATTTGCCCGGGGTCGTGGGGACGACCCTATAGTCGTCGGACTTGACGGTGGCGGGCCAATCTAGTCCCGGGGTCGTGGGGACGACCCAATAGTCGTTGGACATTACGGCGGCTGGGCAACTTTGGCCCATGGTCGTGGGGACGACCCTATAGTCGTTGGACATGACGGTGGCGGGCCAATCTAGTCCCGGGGTCGGAGGGACGACCCTATAGTCGTCGGACATGTCGGCGATTGGCCAACATTGGCCCGGGGTCGTGGGGACGACCCTATAGTCGACGGACATGTCGGCGGCTGGCCAACTTTGGCCCGTGGTCGTGGAGACGATCCTATAGTCGTCGGACTTGACGGTGGCGGGCCAATCTAGTCGCGGGGTTGTGGGGACGACCCTATAGTCGTCGGACATGTCGGCGGCTTGCCAAATTTGCCCGGGGCCGTGGGGACGACCCTATAGTCGTCGGACATGACGGTGGCGGACCAATCTAGTCCCGGGGTCGTGGGGACGACCCAATAGTCGTCGGACATGTCGGCGGCTTGCCAAATTTGCCCGGGGTCGTGGGGACGACCCTATAGTCGTCGGACTTGACGGTGGCGGGCCAATCTAGTCCCGGGGTCGTGGGGACGACCCAATAGTCGTTGGACATTACGGCGGCTGGCCAACTTTGGCCCATGGTCGTGGGGACGACCCTATAATCGTTGGACATGACGGTGGCGGGCCAATCTAGTCTAGGGGTCGTAGGGACGACCCTATAGTCGTCGGACATGTCGGCGATTGGCCAACATTGGCCCGGGGTCGTGGGGACGACCCTACAGTCGTCGGACATTTCGGCGGCTTGCCAACTTTGGCCCGGGGTCGTGGGGACGACCCTATAGTCGTCGGACATGACGGTGGCGGACCAATCTAGTCCCGGGGTCGTGGGGACGACCCTACAGTCGTCGGACATGTCGGCGGCTTGCCAAATTTGCCCGGGGTCGTGGGGACGACCCTATAGTCGTCGGACTTGACGGTGGCGGGCCAATCTAGTCCCGGGGTCGTGGGGACGACCCTATAGTCGTCAGACATGTCGGTGGCGAGCCAACCTAGTCCCGGGGTCGTGGGGACGACCCTATAGTCGTCGGACAAGTCGGCGGCGAGCCAACCTAGTCCCGGGGACGTGGGGACGACCCTATAGTCGTCGGACATGTCGGCGGCGGGCCAACCTAGTCCCGGGGTCGTGGGGACGACCCTATAGTCGTCGGACAAGTCGGCGGCGGGCCAACCTAGTCCCGGGGTCGTGGGGACGACCCTACAGTCGTCGGACATGTCGGCGGCTTGCCAAATTTGCCCGGGGTCGTGGGGACGACCCTATAGTCGTCGGACTTGACGGTGGCGGGCCAATCTAGTCCCGGGGTCGTGGGGACGACCCTATAGTCGTCAGACATGTCGGTGGCGAGCCAACCTAGTCCCGGGGACGTGGGGACGACCCTATAGTCGTCGGACAAGTCGGCGGCGGGCCAACCTAGTCCCGGGGTCGTGGGGACGACCCTATAGTCGTCGGACAAGTCGGCGGCGGGCCAACCTAGTCCCGGGGTCGTGGGGACGACCCTATAATCGTCGGACAAGCCGGCGGCTGGCCAACTTTGGCCCGTGGTCGTGGGGACGACCCTATAGTCGTCGGACAAGTCGGCGGCTGTCCAACTTTGGCCCGGGGTCGTGGGGACGACCCTATAGTCGTCGGACTTGACGGTGGCGGGCCAATCTAGTCCCGGGGTCGTGGGGACGACCCTATAGTCGTCAGACATGTCGGTGGCGAGCCAACCTAGTCCCGGGGACGTGGGGACGACCCTATAGTCGTCGGACAAGTCGGCGGCGGGCCAACCTAGTCCCGGGGTCGTGGGGATGACCCTATAGTCGTCGGACATGACGGTGGCGGGCCAGTCTAGTCCCGGGTCGTGGGGACGACCCTATAGTCGTCGGACATGTCGGCGGCTGGCCAACTTTGGCCCGCGGTCGTGGGGACGACCCTATAGTCGTCAGACATGACGGTGGCGAGCCAACCTAGTCCCGGGGTCGTGGGGACGACCCTATAGTCGTCGGACATGTCGGCGATTGGCCAACATTGGCCCGGGGTCGTGGGGACGACCCTATAGTCGTTGGACATGACGGTGGCGGGACAATCTAGTCCCGGGGTCGTGGGTACGACCCTATAGTCGTCGGACAAGTCGGCGGCGGGCCAACCTTGTCCCGGGGTCGTGGGGACGACCCTATAGTCGTCGCACATGACGGTGGCGGGCCAATCTAGTCCCGGGGTCGTGGGGACGACCCTATAGTCGTCAGACAAGACGGCGGCTGGATATCCTTGGCTCGCGGTCGTGGGGACGACCCTATAGTCGTCGGACATTTCGGCGGCTTGCCAACTTTGGCCCGGGGTCGTGGGGACGACCCTATAGTCGTCGGACATTTCGGCGGCATGCCAACTTTGGCTCGGGGTCGTGGGGACGACCCTATAGTCGTCGGACATGACGGTGGCGGACCAATCTAGTCCCGGGGTCGTGGGGACGACCCTATAGTCGTCGGACATGTCGGCGATTGGCCAACATTGGCCCGGGGTCGTGGGGACGACCCTATAGTCGTCGGACATGTCGGCGGCTGGCCAAACTAGTCCCGAGGTCGTGGGGACGACCTTATAGTCGTCGGACTTCACGGTGGCGGGCCAATCTAGTCCCGGGGTCGTGGGGACGACCCTACAGTCGTCGGACATTTCGGCGGCTTGCCAACTTTGGCCCGGGGTCGTGGGGACGACCCTATAGTCGTCGGACATGATGGTGGCGGACCAATCTAGTCCCGGGGTCGTGGAGACGACCCTATAGTTGTCGGACATGACGGCGGCTGGCCGACCTAGTCCCGAGGTCGTGGGGACGACCGTATAGTCGTCGGATATGTTGGCGGCTTGTCAATCTAGTCCCGGGGTCGTGGGGACGACCCTACAGTCGTCGGACATTTCGGCGGCTTGCCAACTTTGGCCCGGGGTCGTGGGGACGACCCTATAGTCGTCGGACATGACGGTGGCGGACCAATCTAGTCCCGGGGTCGTAGGGACGACCCTATAGTCGTCGGACATGTCGGCGATTGGCCAACATTGGCCCGGGGTCGTGGGGACGACCCTATAGTCGACGGACATGTCGGCGGCTGGCCAACTTTGGCCCGTGGTCGTGGAGACGATCCAATAGTCGTCGGACTTGACGGTGGCGGGCCAATCTAGTCCCGGGGTTGTGGGGACGACCCTATAGTCGTCGGACATTTCGGCGGCTTGCCAACTTTGGCCCGGGGTCGTGGGGACGACCCTATAGTTGTCGGACATGACGGCGGCTGGCCGACCTAGTCCCGAGGTCGTGGGGACGACTGTATAGTCGTCGGATATGTTGGCGGCTTGTCAACCTAGTCCCGGGGTCGTGGGGACGACCCTATAGTCGTTGGACATGACGGTGGCGGGCCAATCTAGTCCCGGGGTCGTAGGGACGACCCTATAGTCGTCGAACATGTCGGCGATTGGCCAACATTGGCCCGGGGTCGTGGGGACGACCCTATAGTCGACGGACATGTCGGCGGCTGGCCAACTTTGGCCCGTGGTCGTGGAGACGATCCTATAGTCGTCGGACTTGACGGTGGCGGGCCAATCTAGTCCCGGTGTTGTGGGGACGACCCTATAGTCGTCGGACAAGACGGCGGCTGGACATCCTTGGCTCGCGGTCGTGGGGACGACCCTATAGTCGTCGGACATTTCGGCGGCTTGACAACCTAGTCCCGGGGTCGTGGGGACGACCCTATAGTCGTTGGACATGACGGTTGCGGGCCAATCTAGTCCCGGGGTTGTGGGGACGACCCTATAGTCGTCGGACAAGACGGCGGCTGGACATCCTTGGCTCGCGGTCGTGGGGACGACCCTATAGTCGTCGGACATTTCGGCGGCTTGTCAACCTAGTCCCGGGGTCGTGGGGACGACCCTATAGTCGTTGGACATGACGGTTGCGGGCCAATCTAGTCCCGGGGTCGTGGGGACGACCCTATAGTCGTCGGACATTTCGGCGGCGTGCCAACTTTGGCCCGGGGTCGTGGGGACGACCCTATAGTTGTCGGACATGACGGCGGCTGGCCGACCTAGTCCCGAGGTCGTGGGGACGACCGTATACTCGTCGGATATGTTAGAGGCTTGTCAACCTAGTCCCGGGGTCGTGGGGACGACCCTATAGTCGTTGGACATGACGGTGGCCGGCCAATCTAGTGCCGGGGTCGTAGGGACGACCCTATAGTCGTCGGACATGTTGGCGATTGGCCAACATTGGCCCGGCGTCGTCGGGACGGCCCTATAGTCGTCGGACATGTTGGCGGCGGGCCAATCTAGTCCCGGTGTTGTGGGGACGACCCTATAGTCGTCGGACAAGACGGCGGCTGGCCGACCTAGTCCCGAGGTCGTGGGGACGACCGTATACTCGTCGGATATGTTAGAGGCTTGTCAACCTAGTCCCGGGGTCGTGGGGACGACCCTATAGTCGTTGGACATGACGGTGGCCGGCCAATCTAGTGCCGGGGTCGTAGGGACGACCCTATAGTCGTCGGACATGTTGGCGATTGGCCAACATTGGCCCGGCGTCGTCGGGACGACCCTATAGTCGTCGGACATTTCGGCGGCTTGCCAACTTTGGCCCGTGGTCGTGGGGACGACCCTATAGTCGTCGGACATTTCGGCGGCATGCCAACTTTGGCCCGTGGTCGTGGGGACGACCCTATAGTCGTCGGACTTGTCGCTGGTGGGCCAATCTAGTCCCGGGGTCGTGGGGACGACCCTATAGTCGTCGGACATGACGGTGGCGGACCAATCTAGTCCCGGGGTCGTGGGGACGACCCTATAGTTGTCGGACATGACGGCGGCTGGCCGACCTAGTCCCGAGGTCGTGGGGACGACCGTATGGTCGTCGGATATGTTAGCGGCTTGTCAACCTAGTCCCGGGGTCGTGGGGACGACCCTATAGTCGTTGGACATGACGGTGGCCGGCCAATCTAGTGCCGGGGTCGTAGGGACGACCCTATAGTCGTCGGACATGTTGGCGATTGGCCAACATTGGCCCGGCGTCGTCGGGACGGCCCTATATTCGTCGGACATGTTGGCGGCTTGTCAGCCTAGTCCCGGGGTCGTGGGTACGACCCTATAGTCGTCGGACAAGTCGGCGGCGGGCCAACCTTGTCCCGGGGTCGTGGGGACGACACTATAGTCGTCGGACATGACGGTGGCGGCCAATCTAGTCGCGGGGTCGTGGGGACGACCCTATAGTCGTCGGACAAGACGGCGGCTGGATATTCTTGGCTCGCGGTCGTGGGGACGACCCTATAGTCGTCGGACATTTCGGCGGCTTGCCAACTTTGGCCCGGGGTCGTGGGGACGACCCTATAGTCGTTGAACATGACGGTGGCGGGCCAATCTAGTCCCGGGGTCGTAGGGACGACCCTATAGTCGTCGTACAAGTCGGCGGCGGGCCAACCTTGTCCCGGGGTCGTGGGGACGACCGTATAGTCGTCGCACATGACGGTGGCGGGCCAATCTAGTCCCGGGGTCGTGGGGACGACCCTATAGTCGTCGGACAAGACGGCGGCTGGACATCTTTGGCCCGCGGTCGTGGGGACGACCCTATAGTCGTCGGACATTTCGGCGGCTTGCCAACTTTGGCCCGGGGTCGTGGGGACGACCCTATAGTCGTCGGACACGTCGGCGGCTGGCTAACTTTGGCCCGTGGTCGTGGGGACGACCCAATACTCGTTGGACATGTCGGCGGCTGGCCAACTTTGGGCCGTGGTCGTGGAGACGATCCTATAATCGTCGGACTTGACGGTGGCGGGCCAATCTAGTCGCGGGGTCGTGGGGACGATCCTATAGTCGTCGGACATGACGGTGGCGGGCCAGTCTAGTCCCGGGTCATGGGGACGACCCTATAGTCGTCGGACAAGTCGGCGGCAGGCCAACTTTGGCCCGTGGTCGTGGGGACGACCCTATAGTCGTCGGAAATGACGGTGGCGGGCCAATCTAGACCGGGGTCGTAGGGACGACCCTACAGTCGTCGGACAAGTCGGCGGCGAGCCAATCTAGTCCCGCGGTCGTGGGGACGACCCTATAGTCGTCGGACAAGTCAGCGGCTGGCCTACATTGGTCCGTGGTCGTGGGGACGACCATATAGTCGTCGGACATGACGGTGGCGGGCCAGTCTAGTCCCGGGTCGTGGGGACGACCCTATAGTCGTCGGACATTTCGGCGGCTTGCCAACTTTGGCCCGTGGTCGTGGGGACGACCCTATAGTCGTCGGACATTTCGGCGGCATGCCAACTTTGGCCCATGGTCGTGGGGACGACCCTATAGTCGTCGGACTTGTCGCTGGCGGGCCAATCTAGTCCCGGGGTCGTGGGGACGACCCTATAGTCGTCGGACAAGCCGGCGGCTGGCCAACTTTGGCCCGTGGTCGTGGGGACGACCCTATAGTCGTCGGACTTGACGGTGGCGGGCCAATCTAGTCCCGGGGTCGTGGGGACGACCCTATAGTCGTCAGACATGTCGGTGGCGAGCCAACCTAGTCCCGGGGTCGTGGGGACGACCCTATAGTCGTCGGACAAGTCGGCGGCGGGCCAACCTAGTCCCGGGGTCGTGGGGATGACCCTATAGTCGTCGGACATGACGGTGGCGGGCCAGTCTAGTCCCGGGTCGTGGGGACGACCCTATAGTCGTCGGACATTTCGGCGGCTTGCCAACTTTGGCCCGGGGTCGTGGGGACGACCCTATAGTCGTCGGACATTTCGGCGGCATGCCAACTTTGGCCCGTGGTCGTGGGGACGACCCTATAGTTGTCGGACATGACGGCGGCTGGCCGACCTAGTCCCGAGGTCGTGGGGACGACTGTATAGTCGTCGGATATGTTGGCGGCTTGTCAACCTAGTCCCGGGGTCGTGGGGACGACCCTATAGTCGTTGGACATGACGGTGGCGGGCCAATCTAGTCCCGGGGTCGTAGGGACGACCCTATAGTCGTCGAACATGTCGGCGATTGGCCAACATTGGCCCGGGGTCGTGGGGACGACCCTATAGTCGTCGGACTTGACGGTGGCGGGCCAATCTAGTCCCGGGGTCGTGGGGACGACCCAATAGTCGTTGGACATTACGGAGGCTGGCCAACTTTGGCCCGGGGTCGTGGGGACGACCCTATAGTCGTCGGACATGTTGGCGGCTTGTCAACCTAGTCCCGGGGTCGTGGGGACGACCCTATAGTCGTTGGACATGACGGTGGCGGGCCAATATAGTCCCGGGGTCGTGGGTACGAACCTATAGTCGTCGGACAAGTCGGCGGCGGGCCAACCTTGTCCCGGGGTCGTGGGGACGACCGTATAGTCGTCGGACATGGCGGTGGCGGGCCAATCTAGTCCCGGGGTCGTGGGGACGACCCTATAGTCGTCGGACAAGACGGCGGCTGGACATCTTTGGCCCGCGGTCGTGGGGACGACCCTATAGTCGTCGGACATTTCGGCGGCTTGCCAACTTTGGCCCGGGGTCGTGGGGACGACCCTATAGTCGTCGGACATGTCGGCGGCTGGCTAACTTTGGCCCGCGGTCGTGGGGACGACCCAATAGTCGTTGGACATGTCGGCGGCTGGCCATCTTTGGGCCGTGGTCGTGGAGAAGATCCTATAGTCGTCGGACTTGACGGTGGCGGGCCAATCTAGTCCCGGGGTTGTGGGGACGACCCTATAGTCGTCGGATATGTCGGCGGCTTGCCAAATTTGCCCGGGGTCGTGGGGACGACCCTATAGTCGTCGGACTTGACGGTGGCGGGGCAATCTAGTCCCGGGGTCGTGGGGACGACCCAATAGTCGTTGGACATTACGGCGGCTGGGCAACTTTGGCCCACGGTCGTGGGGACGACCCTATAGTCGTCGGACATGACGGTGGCGGACCAATCTAATCCCGGGGTCGTGGGGACGACCCTATAGTTGTCGGACATGACGGCGGCTGGCCGACCTAGTCCCGAGGTCGTGGGGACGACCGTATAGTCGTCGGATATGTTGGCGGCTTGTCAATCTAGTCCCGGGGTCGTGGGGACGACCCTACAGTCGTCGGACATTTCGGCGGCTTGCCAGCTTTGGCCCGGGGTCGTGGGGACGACCCTATAGTCGTCGGACATGACGGTGGCGGACCAATCTAGTCCCGGGGTCGTTGGGACGACCCTATAGTCGTCGGACATGTCGGCGATTGGCCAACATTGGCCCGGGGTCGTGGGGACGACCCTATAGTCGACGGACATGTCGGCGGCTGGCCAACTTTGGCCCGTGGTCGTGGAGACGATCCAATAGTCGTCGGACTTGACGGTGGCGGGCCAATCTAGTCCCGGGGTTGTGGGGACGACCCTATAGTCGTCGGACATTTCGGCGGCTTGCCAACTTTGGCCCGGGGTCGTGGGGACGACCCTATAGTCGTCGGACATTTCGGCGGCTTGCCAACTTTGGCCCGTGGTCGTGGGGACGACCCTATAGTCGTCGGACATTTCGGCGGCATGCCAACTTTGGCCCGTGGTCGTGGGGACGACCCTATAGTCGTCGGACTTGTCGCTGGTGGGCCAATCTAGTCCCGGGGTCGTGGGGACGACCCTATAGTCGTCGGACATGACGGTGGCGGACCAATCTAGTCCCGGGGTCGTGGGGACGACCCTATAGTCGTCGGACATGTCGGCGGCTGGCCAACTTTGGCCCGTGGTCGTGGGGACGATCCAATAGTCGTCGGACATGTCGGCGGCTGTCCAACTTTGGCCCGTGGTCGTGGGGACGACCCTATATTCGTTGGACATGTCAGCGGCTAGCCAACTTTGGCCCGGTGTCGTGGGGACGACTCTATAGTCGTCGGACATGTCGGCGGCTGGCCAACCTCGACCCGGGGTCGTGGGGACGACCCTATTGTCGTCGGACATGACGGTGGCGGGCCAATCTATTCCCGGGGTCGTACGGACGACCCTATAGTCGTCGGACATGTTGGCGATTGGCCAACTTTGGCCCGGGGTCGTGGGGACGACCCTATAGTCGTCGGACATTTCGGCGGCGTGCCAACTTTGGCCCGGGGTTGTGGGGACGACCCTATAGTCGTCGGACATTTCGGCGGCATGCCAACTTTGGCTCGGGGTCGTGGGGACGACCCTATTGTCGTTGGACATGTCGGTGGCGGGCCAATCTTGTCCCGTGGTCGTGGGGACGACCCTATAGTCGTTGGACATGTCAGCGGCTGGCCAACTTTGGCCCGGTGTCGTGGGGACGACTCTATAGTCGTCGGATATGTCGGCGGCTGGCCAACTTTGGCCCGTGGTCGTGGGGACGACCCTATAGTCGTCGGACTTGTCGCTGGCGGGCCAATCTAGTCCCGGGGTCGTGGGGACGACCCTATAGTCGTCGGACATGACGGTGGCGGACCAATCTAGTCCCGGGGTCGTGGGGACGACCCTATAGTCGTCGGACATGTCGGCGGCTGGCCAACTTTGGCCCGTGGTCGTGGGGACGATCCAATAGTCGTCGGACATGTCGGCGGCTGTCCAACTTTGGCCCGTGGTCGTGGGGACGACCCTATAGTCGTTGGACATGTCAGCGGCTAGCCAACTTTGGCCCGGTGTCGTGGAGACGACTCTATAGTCGTCGGACATGTCGGCGGCTGGCCAACCTCGACCCGACGTCGTGGGGACGACCCAATTGTCGTCGGACATGACGGTGGCGGGCCAATCTATTCCCGGGGTCGTACGGACGACCCTATAGTCGTCGGACAAGTTGGCGATTGGCCAACTTTGGCCCGGGGTCGTGGGGACGACCCTATAGTCGTCGGACATTTCGGCGGCGTGCCAACTTTGGCCCGGGGTTGTGGGGACGACCCTATAGTCGTCGGACATTTCGGCGGCATGCCAACTTTGGCTCGGGGTCGTGGGGACGACCCTATTGTCGTTGGACATGACGGTGGCGGGCCAATCTTGTCCCGTGGTCGTGGGGACGACCCTATAGTCGTTGGACATGTCAGCGGCTGGCCAACTTTGGCCCGGTGTCGTGGGGACGACTCTATAATCGTCGGATATGTCGGCGGCTGGCCAACCTAGACCCGGGGTCGTGGGGACGACCCTATTGTCGTCGGACATGACGGTGGCGGGCCAATCTATTCCCGGGGTCGTACGGACGACCCTATAGTCGTCGGACTTGACGGGGGCGGGCCAAACTAGTCCCGGGGTCGTGGGGACGACCCAATAGTCGTTGGACATATCGGCAGCTGGCCAACTTTGGCCCATGGTCGTGGGGACGACCCTATAGTCGTAGGACATGACGGTGGCGGGCCAATCTAGTCCCGGGGTCGTAGGGACGACCCTATAGTCGTCGGACATGTTGGCGATTGGCCAACATTGGCCCGGGGTCGTCGGGACGACCCTATAGTCGTCGGACATGTTGGCGGCTGGTCAGCCTAGTCCCGGGGTCGTGGGTACGACCCTATAGTCGTCGGACAAGTCGGCGGCGGGCCAACCTTGTCCCGGGGTCGTGGGGACGACCCTATAGTCGTCGGACATGTCGGCGATTGGCCAACATTGGCCCGGTGTCGTGGGGACGACTCTAT